>ML675618.1:1507481-1707910 GCA_007922155.1 Mesoclemmys tuberculata
CTTTGCTTCCATGGAGCTCACCACATGCACAGTGCTGCTTGACAGAAGCAGTGCTCCCACAGGTTTCCTTGACTACACCCATAAAAAGGCCTCATCACTGAGGGGAAAGGTTAGGAAGGACATGACAGCTAATGCTGCTTAAAAAACCAGTGTGTCCTAAATAAATATCTACTAGGATAGTTTCTAAGTCCCCCAGGGAAGCATACCATAGATGTGCTCATGTGGCCCCTTATATCTTGGGGTGTTCCCAACATTCAAAGTTACTTCAAGGGGTTTTGGAGGCAAGAAGGTTCATACCATAGGATCTTGTGCACTGACCTAATTGTTGGCAGATTCAACAGTACCAGCAGTGTGTGGCCAGCTCTTGTGATTTTATCATGTGTCTTGCAATATTTGGTGGTGTTCTTAACCCCCACCCCCAGCTCCTGGAGCCATGAAATGACCATCACATTTTTTAAAAAGTGAGTTTCTAGTCTTCATGGTTATGGAGGAAAGCCTAAACTGTGAGCCCTGAAGGCTCAAAAACCTGTAGGCATATAATAGATCCAAAAGTTATGATTTTTTAAAACCACAGGGTTTTTAATCCAATTCCTTCATTTTAGGTCTGACATGATGTGTGAATGGTTGCATTTGATGATACTGCATGTATTAGGTTTGTGCAAAGGCAATATCCAGTTTGACCAGTTTACAGAGACAGAGGCTAAAAGGAGGAAAGGGACTTTGAACACCGGACTTGACATTTGCTACTAGGAGTAAGTTTTATGTTTTAGAAATTACATTGTGGTTTCCAGTTCTTGAAAATAAGTGAAATAACATCTCTATGTGGCAGATTACACCTTCCCATATGGCCTTAACAGTTGTGAGTTACAATTTATTTAATATAAAATATACAAAATCTATGTATGTGAGAGAGAGAATCATAGGCAAGCATACGGATAGAAAAAGTGAGCTAGTCTAGCACATCAGTATTTTTGAACCTACATGCAACTCTGTTGTCCCTCAGATAAAGAATGCTTTAAAGAGCAGTTTCATGAATGAAGCCATTCAATTTTTAAAAACCCTTTTAAAAAATATTGAGTGTTTGTGAAATCAGATTTCCCATGAAATCAACAGTTACATTTTACCTGCTTTACAAACTCACACAGAAACTGGGATTCTTATTAAACTGTGTTCTACAAGAAGCTTCTTTCTTTCTTTCTTTCTTTCTTTCTTTCTTTCTTTCTTTCTTTCTTTCTCCAAATTGCTGACTTAAAATGCTCTTATCAAGAGGAAATCTATCCTTGCGAATTCATAAATGACAGAGATGCCACTTGTATATTTTAGTGGAAAAACAACAATGCACAGCAAGAGTTCATGATTCTCTCTCTCATACTTATCTCTTTATAGAGTGCTCTCTGCAGTATTTGGTGCATGTGTCATTGGAGATGAAAAGATACTTTACAGGGATTGGAGTCGATTTCCGATGACATTACTATGCCACAAAACTGAACGCTATGAATGACAGTTGCTCGGGTTTTCATAAATGCAGCTCCTGTGTTGCCAAAACTCAAAAGTGTTTTTTTTATTTGTGATGTCGCTTTAGAGGCAAAATGAATCCACACATTTTCTTTTTAAATAATAATAATATTGTCACCAATTATGTAGTTAATTTAATTTTTGGAATATGATCTCTCAGAGCTCTATACATTTGTCTTATATTAATTAATTCCACTGACTTTTCAAGGGCAAGCTCAGAATCAGTAATTTTCCTGTTCAATTTCTGTAGGATACAGGGTTTCTTTAATTGTGAAAATTTTATCAGTGGGGGAGGGAAGGAAGAACCTGCTCTTTTGAGTTTTTTTCAGCTGAACACAACAGTGTAGTCTTTGTCTCTTTAACTCAGTGGACCATTTGAACTGTACAAAGAATCAAGATCCGAATACTTCCCACGCTAAAATAGAACGTTTCCCCTAAAGTACAATAATCTTATAAATCTAATTTGGGATAGATTCAGAAAGGTTTTTCTTAGCAGCCAGTTATGTAGGGATTTTAAATGGAATCATAGAAGGAAAATCAACCTTCCAAGTCAATTCTAGGCTTTCTTCATATTATTTTTCCCTTTGGACATAAAATACTTCAAATAAAAGTTCTATTAACTAAAGCTCTAACCACAGATTAAATATTTCTGCTGACATTATTTGACTGATAATATCAATTTCAAAGTTCAAATTTTAATAAGGTATTACAAAGCATAGGAAGAAACAAGCTAATCTAGCCAAGTTTCATATTCCTCCTCTTTGTATAAAATGATAAGTGAATTTAAAGCTATGCTTTGTCTCTTTAATATCTGCTAAATATGGATGAATTACTGAATATATATTTATTCTTAGACTCATTTGAAGGCAAATATTTACAAGGCTTTTCTCTTGTAATCTAATTTTAATATCTCAACTGAAAATAATTCATAACACGTGGCTTCAAATACCCTGTAGTTAAAGAGGCCAAAAATTAATTAGCTGATTCTAGCAAGGGTTTCTTGAAACTGACCTTGAAAGAAAAAATTGTACTATTTATCAGATTATAGTACATTGTTGTTACTAGTGCTAAGAATTTCAGTAGTAAATAAGAAAGATCTAGAACAACCCTATTGAACCCTATTGTGATCTTTGGTGTTGATGCATGTATGTCCTTCGGTTTTCTGTAGATCTGATATGAGTGCTTCTGTTGTCCAATGCATTCTGACCTTTTTACACCGAAATTGTTCAGATGTGTGTTGGTATGTAGCTGAAGATCAGTGTATATTTTGCAATCAAGAGCAAATACTTCCTTTTCCTCTTTTGTCCAAATTACATTTCAGAAGGTACAGAAAAAGTTATAGGATTACTGGTCCTTATTCTACATCCTCTAGATATGCCTAGGAAGCCAAGGAGAACTGAAATACCTACTCAGACTACCTACTGATAACCTGAAAGACAAGTATCCTTTTGAAGACAGTTTCTCTTTTCCCTCCAAAAGCATATGTTGCTGCTGCTGCGTATATGGAGAAGAATTCTTTTTTAGCAACTGGAGTTTCTGGTGCCTTACTCCAGTCATTTCATGATGAATTTATGTATTATTGTGCATACTGTGATTCTTGTACAAATATATATTTTATTCGGTATCGTTAAGTGGGCCTGGCTCTCCACTACCTTGCCCCTTGTGTAGCCAGTCATGGCTGTGTAAAGGAGGCCCTTTCAAGATCTGTTATTTTTTTTGTAGGAAGCATGTATGGAATTGTATTAACTCTAGCTTTGCTGATGTGCAAATATTGTTCATCTTATTACGTAATTGGGAGTATTTTTAAAAAACCTATTTATTTTCTCTGTGCTTTGGCCTCTGGTTTTGAAAGGTATGGGCTAGATTTTGGCCCATTATGGGACTAGACTTCAAATGGGTACATAGTGTTATTGTATCCCCCTTGCACCTGGCCTGGAGCAAGAATAATCTCCATAAGTGTGTGTGTCTGTGTGTAATTTCCATTGCTGAATTGGGAGGTATACATGTGCAGATCACAACCTTTGCCCCTCAGCCTGACACAGAAATTCCCCTCTTTGATTCCTGTCATGGATGGCCTGTGTGATGTTTGGAGAATTAGGCAGGAAACTTTGACTATGTGCTCCCACTCTACTTGCAGGTGTACTGGTGCACTCAAAGGCACAGCTTCTCTGCCAGAATTCAGCAATGTAGCAGAAGAAAGTCTGCAATAGACTTTGTTTCATCACCTTGTACTGTCCTCTTGAAGGAAGTTCTGTTTCATTCAATGTACAACGTCCCAATTACCTCAGTTGCATTACCAGCTGATATCATTTCAATGGCAGAGGCCTGTGGTGGCATGCCTTCTTATTTTAATCAGGTGAAAATCTGAGCAGGGTTGTATTTAGCATAAATCTGCCTATTTCTAATGCACCCATTGTCATTTTTTCTCTAGCTGCTAATCCTCTCCCAAGGCATCAAACATCACAAAAATATTTGCCAGCATTTTTGGCAGATTTCAGCTTTGATTTTGAAATGAAAAAGAGTAGACCTATTCAGGCCCAAGTGTCCTGTGGAAGGACATTTGAATGGGGATGAAGTCTGCTCGCTGAATATGCTGTAATTCCTTTACTGATGCCTATCCCAGGCTGCCTTGCAGATTTTCATAAAAGGTATTGGAAACTGAAAAGGCATCAGTGGATGTGACTCCAATAGAAGTTTAGCCTAAATACTCAACATAGTGTTTAAGATTTATGGCTCAGATTTTCATTGTTGGCATAACTCTGTTCCCATTGAAATCTATGGTAAAATCCCCATTGATTTCGATGGGAGCAGAGTCAGGCCACAACAGAGTGATTTTTAAAGTCCTACCCTAGATGCCTAGAGCTGCAGCATCCTTCATGTTTGGTATAGTTAGTTTATTCCAAAAATACCACTATCATATGAAACTGAAATAAACACTTAGAGCAGAGCCAGAGAGTTATGTACAAACATCTTATTTGGTGAGTGAGCATGTGAGCATGTGTGTGTCTCAGAGGCAACCTTGTACACTTGATCCCTTGGATAATAAAAAACAATAGAACAGGCCAGGGAGCCAATGTCACAGATGAAGCTGAGGTGGCGTGCAAATTCCCTGTGTCCCTAAGAGTCATTAGTTTAGGTATCCTCCCGCATAGTGCTTGATTGGCCTGCAAGCATTCCAGCCTGGCTAGATCGTCATACGTTTAGATGTTTTTCTGGGATGCTGCCAATCAGCGTTCTCCAGTGTTACACTGTCATTCCCCAAAGTAATGCTTCTAATGGTAGTTCCGGCAGTAATGGAGGAAAAAACCCAACGACTTGCTAGTGCCCTCTGCATTCAGACTTGCTGTAGCTTTGCTATGAAGAAGTACAGTGGCACTGTCAATGTGTGAAGAACCCACTCTTAGTCCAGCACATTGGATCATTTCAATTTACACCTGAAGCAAGTAGTAGTGCTTTTATCAATTAATGGGTCCACTTTAAAAAAAAGGATGCTTCATTTTCCAAGCATTGCTCCTGTTTCTGATATCATTGGAAACCTCGCATCTTAATAGGAAATGACTTCTGCAAATGCCAATTACATTTCACTTGTGAATGAAGTTAAGGAATGGTTTCAGCCAGTCTCACATAGTTAGATAAAGGCTGTTATATTCTCTTGTGTAAAACCTGCTGCTGTATACACCTCCATAGCTTGCACTTTATCAGTGTGATGTGATCTTACCACCACAGTAAAGAATGACTATCAGAAGTAACTGCTAATTGCTACAGCACAGTGTAGTTTGGCAAAACCCCACTTTGTAAGGGCTAATCTTGGGATCCCAAAACACATTCAAAATATATGACGCTATTTTGCCAAAATATGCTTTGTAAAAATGTTATTGAAGACTGAACAGTCCACATTCATCCCCTCTTAATTTCTAATGCTTTTACAAAACAAAGAAAATAAAATTCTAAGTGAGTGATGCTTCGTGATCAGTGTCTGTCTCAGGGTTTTGTATAATGCCCATCACTGTACTATCTAAATCCTTTACCTTTTGTCTCAGCATCTTTACTGCCATACTTGGACTGGCATATATTTCCTCTCTCCTTGTTGGCCTGCTTACAGGGTTTTTAAAGATCCATTCTTCACCAGGCTCCTTGCTGGCTCAATTCAAGCTCACAGTGAAAAGTATATGCCAGAGCAATACCAGGGAGTTTGCTGCAATCTTTGAGAGATTTTTCACTTGTGGTTTGCTGCTATAAAATTCTCCCTTTTGTAACACAACCCCTCCCTGCGACCATTATAAAAAAAGAATGTATTTAATTGCAATGCTTTGAAACTCAAGTTTAGAAGCTAAGGATGTGGATGGTTAAGCTGTTGTGACAAACATCGCTCCAGGGAACTATCTAAATACATTGGGTGAATTGCTGTATCAATCTAAGGAACTTGGATACAGTCTCTGCTGGTTTATGGTTATACGACAGAGTTTACAGCACAATGTATACACTCCAAGGCCTGTTATAGCCATAATCCATTTTTTAATGCTTTGTGTCAGGCATCCCTGCTGCCCTCTAACCATTCTTTAATAATAAGACAAAAGTGATATTTTAGGGTAACAGTTAATAAATAACGTGACTTATCCAATCACACCTTTCACTAAAATATTATTATCTTTTGACAGATTCATTACTGTTGAGACATCGGGAACTGATGAAACATTCTCTAATTCTACCACTAGTACATTTTCTGTAGTTGTCTTTCTTTTAATTTAATTCTCCTACTCTGAATGCATACTGTCCATTGCAATTATCGAATGAGCATTTAATCTAGCATAACTAAGGCATTTTAATCTTTTCTTATGGAAAAACGATTAAACGGTCATAACATCGCTATGATGTGCGTTCATTTACTCGTGACTTAGAGAATCAAAGTTTCCACTGCTCTAATAACTGAGTAAAACTAAGGCTTCAATGCTGAGCCTGGCTGATCATGCTTTAGGAGGACTGCTCTTTATGTGATAATATTGCACAGAGTTGGAAAAATATTTTTGCCACCTACATCTGGCATAATTGTTTCTAGAGGCAGGCAAACCGAGCATATGCCAGTGAGTTTGCCTGGGTGAGCTTTCTTTTATTATTTCTTGAACTAGAGCTAGAAGAATAGTGCAACCTTCCACCCCCTTTCCAAACCTTTCCCCAGTTTAAAGCAGTCAAGTTTTTAATGAATTCATGGTCTGTGACATTTGTGTAATTAAGCTTTACTGGCACAAATGTCCAGTGAATTTGAAATTTACACGCATGAATATTTGCAGGAAATGAATTTTTAGTTTCCAGGTTTACCGGACGTCTCTGCACATTCTTCCACCCAAGAAGCAGAAGCAAAACCAGACTAAGTCATCCAAACTAACCGTCACAGATCAATGCAGTGATTCTTAACTTTTTCCATACTGGTATCCCCCTCCTATCTGGTAAGGGCAGAGTGGTGATTATCATTTGACATCTGTTTGCAACCCCAGGTTAGGCAATCCCTGAATACAAATAGTGTATACAATCTACCAAATATCTGCAGAGAACTGCTTCAAATAAATCCATAGAGTTAAAAAAGGTCAAATAATTTTGAATAACGAATGCATTCAAAGAAAAGGAACCTAAGCTTGTCAGAGAAAATATTTGTTGTAAATTACTCACCCTAGTTGCAATGCCAGCTGCTTTTTACTGGCATGTTGTTTTCTTTTTAAATGTTTTCTTTTTAAACGACTGGATCTGTATGGCTGGATCTGCATGTGGGCTCCACAGCTATCGAGCCCTTACCCAGGTACTAACCAAAAATCTTTGGTGATTATTATGCCGGTGTCTTTGCATACAATTGAGAGACATGGAGGGAGCGGCTATATTACATGTAACATGCAACAAACCTTTGTCCATTCACTTACATAAAACTTAGCTACAGCAGAGTTCAGACTGCAGTATGGTATGACAGTCCCATGTTCTAGAACAGGTTGGAAAATGCCTTTCCCCTCCCCCCACAGAAAAATTCAACTTTTCAGCAAAAAAATCTAAACCGGAAAACTTTTGGCTAAGAATAAAAAAAACCAACGATTTGGAAATACTGCTGCTGTGCCTCTTGGGATTGGTAGCTTGGGTGTCTTGTGTCCTTGTTTTCCTTAAAGGCTTGACTCTCTGAGCAAAGTACCCTCCCATGATGCATGATGCTCTCTCTCCTCTTGCTGAGCTGCTCTGGTGCATCATGGGAGTCCCTGGCCATAAAGCATCATGGATTCAAATCCAGTTTAGGACCATAGTGAGCAAAATTCATTGCTATCTCATGCTTGTCCCCTGGCCAGTGTGAAACTAATTGATGGTCTGAGGCCAGCTTCTAGAAGATAGATGTCCAGTTCACCAAACACCATCACAACTGGCACTAACTGGTGCTATGATGGCAGCTTCAGAGAGTCCAGTTACTGAATGAGTGTGGAGATTGGAATACCATAGCATCATCAAAGGTGGTTGCTCTAGGTCAGAGTTGAGACATATTGATGGACCAGTTTTGGGAAGCTTAGCTTATACTTGCACTGTCCATTCTGGGTTTGTCTGCAGAGAGATCACTTCAAATGCAGTTCTAATCTGAAAAGTGTCTGAGTAAAAATGACTACATGGGTCTCCATGTTTATGGTTTATCAGTGATGGCAGAACAAACCAACTCAGTCTATGAGTAAGAAGATATTTTTCCTAACTGTCACTGCAACAAGCTGACTATGGGATTTGAGAGTAAAGCATTATCTTTTTTTGGTGCATATACGGACCACAAGGAGGATTTGGCCAATGGAAATTGTTCTTGTAAAAAATTCTGTTGATGTTGCATTCAGCAGAAAATTGTCCAACTCACTCTTTCATAGAGAGTTTTGTTAACTAAGGCTGTGAGTGGACACACCAGAGCTCAGATCATGGAGGAGTGAAGCTGTAGCCGTGCATTGTTTACTGTGGGTTAGCCTAGGATTTTTTTAATGTGGGTTCACCTACGTTAGCCTTGTACAACCCACTTGGAAGTGTGCACTGCTTTGGTACGCAAGCTAGCTACATTAAAGCTAACAGGGTTATGTCTATATGAGCTGCATTCATATCCTGTGATTGCAGTATAGACATAACCTAAGAAAGTGTCATTTTCCTGGGCACTTTCTGATCCTAACTGCACAGTGTCTGGGCTGTCAATCCAGCACCTTTCACTGGCACAAAATTCCTATCTTTTGGTTTTGGAGGCCATGTACCTTTTAAAGCCATATCCTGAAACATTTTCTAACATGGTAGAAGTGGAAAGATGGCTGAACACCATATTTTTTTAAGGAACGAGCCTTTGTTTCTTACTCATTGTTTCTTTTTCCAGATAAATGCTGATATAAACAGTGGGCCCAATTGTCATCTGATGAATAGCCACATAGATCTGTTGAGCTCATGGAGTTATTCTGACTTACCAGCTGAGAATCTGACTCAGTAGACAGAACTATTGTTCTCTTTGTAGCTATACACTAGATATTCTTCAACTGAAAGATGGATCCTCTTGGAAATCAGTGCCAATGTTAGCAGCTTGGGGTGTGGCAGGCTACTCTGCTTCCTGATTACTAGGAACAGAGAAACTCATTTTGCCTAATTTCGAACTTGCTCAAATATAAGGGGTTTGCAAGATTGACTCAAACTCAAAGGTTGTAGTGTCTTCATTCCCTTTAGAAGAGACCATGAGAAAAGGAGGAGAGAGGGGGAAGGTAAAAATCCTAATAAAAATATAGGTCTTGATGTCTTGAGGCTAGGGCAAGCAGCACCAGTAGCCCCCAAAGTGGGTGGTGCTGGTTGAGAAGAAGTGTGGTCAGAACCCATGACTGTTAAAGTACATCTTTTGAACATCCTCTGCCAGCAGGTGGTCTACAGTGCAAACACTCCTGCCCTCCCCCAGAGTAGGATCTACATCTTGGGAAAATACAAGATGCTTCCAAGTTAGTGAAATCTGTAGCACCTCTTCTTGGAATCATTTCAAGTTGTATGATAAGATTCACCAAAATCAAGCTATTAATATCCAGACTTTGGGGACACCATCTTCTTTTCCTCTTTACATGTTCATGCTCTTTTCTTCTGGGAGCCAGGGGAGAAAATTGATGTCTCCACTGAATGCAACTACTGGTTTAACTTAGGGGAAAAAATTGATCCAATATGTATTTAAATGAAACTCCTTTCTGACACTACATATGCCTGCAGCCAGCCTTTCTACCCTTCAGCAGAATCCACAAACTTTGCAGTAGTTTTTAGGGGCCAATCCTTTGTGCTCCTCAAGGTAAAAATCAGTGGGAGTAGACGGTGGTGCTCAGTGCATCACAGGAGGTGCTTGGCATTTTGCAGGATTGGGCCCTTACTGGCATGCCATAAACTTCTAGCTTAAAAAAGGTTAATTGACCTTTTCAAAGTACAGGGAAAACACGTACTGACCTTGAGACTGAGTTCATAAATTCTGAGAGGGTGAGAAAATTGTAATAATTAACCATATGCTTGACCTCCCAAACACTTACTGTGGAAGTCCTGGTCCATCTGTTTTTATAACAACACTGCAGGTTGAAACTGGAACGCCTGAATTTCATGGGTTATCTAACTGCCTTTGGGGAGAAGACAGATGCATGCATGATGCTAAAGCAAGCAGCAAGCAATAATACTCCTGCCCACGAGCCAGGGGATTTGATCTGTTTTCATGGCAAAGCAGCGATGCTATTGAGTCATTTAACTGGGTCCTGTGGGAATTGGAAATAATAAGAGCTGAGGCACCATCACACTCCAAGACTATTTGGTATTCAACTGGGTATTTTCCCAAATGTATTTTTACTATTTATTTACCATTTTTATGTTATTTATTCATGTTCTGGTCTGCAGGTCTGCTCAGTGGTCACCCAGCCCATGAGCGTGAAAATAAAAGAGATCCAGGCCACCTGAATTCCTTTCAGACTCTAAGGTAGAGCTGTGGAAGAAGTCCATCATTCTCAAACAGCTACCCCATACCCAATCTGTAGGTGTGTGTGTGGGGGGGGAAGGGGGTTACAGCAATGCTCTCTCATTTGCCCCCTTGTAACTCCTGCAGTACCACACCAAGTGCTGTCTGGGGAGGAGAGGAGGGTTCACATTGAGCTCCGTGGCTAATTGCTTCCTACACCACACATGTGGCTCCGTGGAGTTCCTGCATAGCAGTGAGAAGAAGACTTAAGGATCATGGAACTCATTGTGAGATGCCTACAGGGAGTGCCTCACCGGCTTCTGGGCCTCTCTGGAGTCCTAGCGCACAGCAACTGAACAGCTGTTCTTCAACCCTACTGTGATTGTCCTCACATTTGATCAGGCCCACGCAGTGCTCACCTGCGTGGCAGTAAGGTGACCTGTGTGGCAGTAAGGAACCGCCCCTTTGTCTTTAGCTGGCTGATGTGATTCGAGTCTAACAGTCATAAGTAGGCCCCTGTGCTTTTCTCTGCAGTAAAAAAGCCCCCAAAGCAAACTTCTTTCTGGTGAAAATAGCCATATTTACAAGTTAATGGAAAGATCTGAACTCCATTCAAGGGCTCCAGGAGATGCACAGCGCACCTTTGCTGTGCCTCCTGGAAATTAAAAAAAAGAGACACTCGTCTACATGGTGTGCGCTGGTATGGGGGCTCTGCATTCACACTGTGGCGAATCCTTGATTCCTCATTTGTGCATCAGGTGCACACATCTTCCATGTCATGTCCTAACGTCATCCTCCCTGGCCCACGAAAGCCCCCGAGAGCTCATTGTATGTGGTCAGGGCTCCAAAGCTCCCAGGAGGAGCATAGCTGGACCCAGTACGCAACTGCTTTATGTAAGGTCCAGAAGATATGTAGGAAGGTGTCTCTGCAGGAAATCATGGAAATGTAGGGTTGGAAGAGACCTTGAGAGGTCATCTCGTTTAGCCCCCCATACTCAGGCAGACCAGGTATACCTAGACCATCCTTGGAGGTTTTTGCTTAAACAGTTCTTAAAACCTGCAATAATGCGGTTCCTACAAACTCCTTTGTTAACTAATTCCGGTGATTAGCTGCCCTTATCGATCGAAAGTTTTTCCTAATATCCAAATGTCATGGGGTCTATAAGCCCCATTCAGGACTTAGACAGGAGCGGGAGGGGAGCTTTCCCTACTTGCAGACAAATAGCCCTGGCACACCCACGCACAGCTGCAAGAGCTGCCAATCGTGGAGGCAGAGAAGCTTGGGACAGCAGAGCAGGGACAGCTCTGTGTCAGGCAGCCTCCCTGAACCCTTTGACAAGGCAGCAACATACCTACAAACTCAGCAAGAAAAACAACAACCCGAGAGACTGCCCCAATCGGGCGGTGCAAACTGGGAAACCAGAGGAACCCAGCAAGGGGACCAACACAGACCCCGACTGAAGCTTGTGACACCAAGCTAAATCTCCCTTGCTGCAACCTAAGCTGATTACTTTTCAGTGGACTCGAAGAACAATTGATCACCATCCTCATTAGAACAACCTTTCTACATATTTGAACACTATGTCCCCTGGCCCCCAGTATAAAACCCTTTACAAGACAATGCTGCGTAAAGCACCATTTACTTTCTACCCATATCTGCAGGCAGAGAAGACAATGGCATCACAGCTCTATAGAAAAGCAATCGCTTAGCAGCAACGTTGTAAAGCAGCCCCTTTCCTCATGGATTTCTGGGACCAAGCCATCAGTCTCCTATGCAGACCTTCTATCCTTTCCCTCCAAAGGGGAGCATTTGGAATACATTCAAAACAAAGCACAACCTTTCAAATATATAGAAATTATAGGTTGTTATAATGAGGACGGTGAACAATTGTTCTTCATGTCCACTGAAGATGGGACAGAAGTAACCATTCTATGAAGTGAACCACACAGATTTTCCCGGGCTTCTCCCCCCTGCAATTATGGCCACTATATCCCATGATAATACATCCCATGGTAGTGTAACCTAGTAAAAATTCTATTAGACTCCACATTCCTTCTGTTAGATTATCTTAGTTTCTACTGGTTTCTGTTGAATTCAACATGCCTTTCTTGTTTTTACTTGTAAAACTACTAGAATAAATCTGCTGCTCCTTTCCAAAAATCCAGCTGGTCCACTATAAACAGTAGAAAACAGTCAAAATTTTCAGCTAAAGAGTTCACGACGTTATTCTTCTATAGCTTTTTTTTTCTTTTTAGTACAGTGTATGTGCCTCACTCTATTCCATTCACACTTTCCAGTTTATCAGAGGCACTGCTTTTCTGCTTTTCCCTTCAGGCCTGCAGCCTGGGAAACTGTTGGGAAAAGAGAGGAAGTTGGGTGGCCTGGATCTTCTTTATTTTCCCTCCTATAGTTTTTGTTTGTGGTTGATGGTGACTTGCTATTGGGAGGTTGAAATTCGTACTACATGAAGCCCACAGTGAAAAGCCTTTTTCAGGCAAACACATTCCGACTGAGGCTTCTGCCTACAGAAAACAAATATTTCATTTCTGAAAATACTCTGCAGAAGGATTGTGCCATAGCCATTTTGGGGCAGGAGATTTCCTGAGGATTAGGGACTGAAGATTTGGTGGCCTTCACCTGTACCATGGCCATTAACTGAAGGTTTCATTGGTCCCTAAAAGTTCCCTGAGCAGAGGTTAATATTGCTATTATTATTGTTATGTGCTAATATTCTGAATCCAGCTTCTCCAATTACCTTTTGGGGATTTTCTTTCTTACAACTTTTCTTAATGAATTTGTGAACTATCATTAATATGTGGTTTCATATGGAATATTCAGTTGTAACCATATTTTCTACAGAATTTGAAGGTAACTAGAATTCTGTAAGAATTCTTTGAGGGTGCCAACAAACATGTGGGCAAGGCTTATCCAGCGGATACAGTGTATTTGGATTTCAGAAAACCTTTGACATGGCCCTAACCAAAGACTCTTAAGCAAATTAAGTGGTCATGGGATAAGAGGGAAGGTCCTCTCCTGGATCAGAAACTGGTTTAAAGATAAGAAACTAGGTATAGGAATAAATGGTGAGTTTTCACAGTGAAGACAGGTAAATAGGAGGGTCCCCCAAGGATATATTTTGGGACAAGTGCCATTCAACATATTTATAAATGATCTGGAAAGGGGGTTAAACAGCCAGGTGACAAAGTTTGCAGATGACACAAAATTACTCAAGATAGTTAAATCCAAAGCTAACTGTGAAATGTTATAGTGTCACAAAACTGGGTGACTAGGCATCAAAGTGTCAGATGAAATTCAATGTTGATAAATGCAAAATAATGCACGTTGGAAAAAACAGTCCCAGCTATGCATACAAAATAATGAGGCATAAATTATCTGTTACCACTCAGGAAAGAGATCTTGGTGTCACCATGGATAGTTCTCTGAAAACACAGCTTGAATACTGCATGAAGTTCTGGTCGCCCCATCTCAATTAAGATATATTAGAATTGGAAAAAGTACAGTAAAGGGCAACAAATATGATTAAGGGCATGGAACAGTTTCATATGAGAAGAGATTAAAAAGACTGAGACTGTTCACCTTAGAAAAGAAATGACTAAAAGGGTCTATAAAAATCATGAATGGGGTGGAGGAAGTGAATGAGGAAGTGTTATTTTCCCCTTCACATAACACAAGAACCAGGGGTTATCCAATGAAATTAATGAGGCAGGAGTTTTAAAACAAACATAAGGAAGCATTATTTCACACAGTGCAGTCAACCTGTGGAACTCATTGCCAGGCGTGGTGTGAAAGCCAAAAATATAGCTGGGTTGAAAAAAGAATTAAATAAGTTCAAGATGGACAGGTCCATCAACAGCTATTAGTAAAGATGGTCTTGGGCACAACCCCTTGGTCTGGGTGTCCCTAAAACAGTGGTTCCCAACCTTTTCTCTGCTGTGGCACACCTTGATACCTTTAATTATTCTGAGGCAGACCACCACATAGTCTCCAAATAAAAGCATGAATGAGCCAATTCAAATTCTTCAAATAGTTCTTAAAAAAATTCCATGGCACACCTGCTCAGGCCTGATGGCACACCGGTTTGGAAACATTGTCCTAAACCTCTGACTGCCAGAAGCTGGGACTAGACAAGAGGGGATGGGTCTGTTTATTCTCTCTGAAGCAATGGCACCAGCCACTGTTGGAAGAAAGAATACTGGGCCAGATGGACCATTGGTGTCCCATTATGGCAATTTTTGTGTTCTTAATTTCTGATCTTCCACATCCTGATTTCCATAGATTTAAAGGCCAGAGGGGCGACTGTAATAATCTAGTCTGATCTATATAACTCAGGTCATAGAATTTCACTAGTGATTCCTGTATCAAGCCCGTAATTAGGGAAGTGACTTGCCCAAGGCTCAAGCCCAAGGGCAGAGCAGGATATATAACCTGGTCTCCTGATTGTCAGTCCATTCTCCTAGCCTTTGGACTGCACTGCCTGTTTTTCAAGGCTATACACAGCTTTGCTTTATCTTTTGCTTTTGCCCCATGCTTTGCCAGCTCAGGACACTTTGGTGCACCCCCTTTCCCAGCATGACTCCATGGCCTTCTCTCATGACACCTCCTGTGCCAGAAATATTTTCCCTGATCCTTTGCATTACACTTCCCTGTTTACATTCCTTCTCAGGACTCCTTTCTTTTCACTATCCTTTGAAAACTGACTTCCACCTTCAACGCGCTTGCCTGCTCGTGGGGTTCCATTGTTCTAAAATATACCTGAATATACTTGAAATCTGGTCGCGTACTGCAGCAAACGTACATTCTTCAAAGTCTAAAACAGTTGATCAGCTTGCCCATGTTCTTGCTCCTTTTTATTCGTTAATATCCACATGAACAGGTCTTTGTTCACATGTATGTTTAGGGGACGGCTGTTCACATAGAAATGCCTGTCTTTGCATTCTGACACCTACTCTGAAACTTGCTTACAGTCTGATCTGTGACTCTAACTAGCCAACCAATTACTGCTCCTTCTTTGATGTCTTGGGCCTGATCTACACCAGAGAGTTTGGTCGACACAAGTCAGCTTTTGTCAACAAAACAGTGCTAGTGTTCACACTACAGTCACCTCCCCACTGACAAAACAGCCCTTTTTAGCCAACAAAATAAAACTACCTCGACGACAGGTGTAGGGCTTTTGTTGGCAGAGCTAGGGTGACACTGTCAGTGTAGACAGTGCGTCCCCTTAGTGCAGTGGAAGGGCTGTCATACATACAAGCGGACCCAGCAAGCAGCTGTCAGCTAGGGCGCAGGAGGCTGCCGCCTGCTGTGACCCAGAGCTGGGAAGGCTGATTCCTGGCTCCCGTATGTGAACTGGGGCGTGGGCAGCTACAGCCCCTCTTGCAGCCCGGGATGCCGGCAAGCTATGGGCGGCTGCCACCATGCTGGTAGCTGGGGCCGCTGGCAAATTGCAGGCAGCTGCCACCTGGCTGAAAGCCAGAACTGGGAAGGCTGATGCCCAGCGCCCAGCTGCCAGCTGGGACGGGTTAAGCCACAGGGAGTTGCAGCCAGCTCTGAGCTGGGGCGCAGGAGGTTGCCTCCCAGCTGCAAGCCTGGAAGCGGGGTGCTGCAGCCCACTCCAGCTCAGAGCAAGGACTGGGAAGGACATGGGAGGCTGCAGCCAGCTCCTGTCCTGGGAGCGGGGAAGTCCCACACCCTGGCTGGGATCTGGAGTGGAGGGGGTCAGCCCACAGGGAGAACCTGTGCGCTCCCAGCCGGGAGCTGAGAGATGGGTCTCAGCTCCACCCACACTTCCCCTTAAGTCAGTGGAAGTGGTCCTGGTGAGGACGTGCATCACCGACCCAAGGAGAGCCGTGTGGACAGCAGTGGCTGAAAGTTGACATATCTTATGTCCACACATTTTTGTAGTGTAAACAAGGCCTTAGTCTGTGGTAAAGATATTGGAAAAGTGGCAGAGAGCCATCTCTCCAGTAATCTCAACTCTACCTACTTTATCAGGCAGCACATCTAGGTGGGGCAAAACAGGTGGTGATGGGACATGAAAGATGAGATGTATGTAGGAGCAGAGTTCTGTAGAATCTTAAGCATGAAGGAAGATTTGAACTTTATGCAGAAAGAGACAGGAAGCCAGTGAAGGGACTCAGTAAAAGGTGGTGTTATGGTCACCGTAAGGACAGCATTATGGTGGGTTGAGAAGAGGAAATAAGGGAGAGGAGATATAGTAGTAATAATGGTATCCCCCGTTACTGTAATACATATCATGGTTAAAAATAAAAATACATATCTGGAGACAAGAACAGCTTCTACAGTTTTAATCACTTAAGGTCAGATTCTCAAAGGTATTTAGAAATCCATGGAAATTAGGAGCTTAAACACCTTTGAGGATCTGAGCCTTAGAGAGTAGATTAGTTCTGACAAAGTATTGAGCCCAATTCTCACTTACACTAAGGTGCCTTTTTATACTCTGTCCATGAAAAGGGGCCTGTAGGACAACTGTACACAGCCAAAACAGGTCTTAGTGTAAATAAGAATCAGATCTATTATTTTAATAATGTCAAATATTGGATCTCTACTCCTGCCTTTCACTCTTTCTTGATACAAGACAAAACAACTGTAAAATGTCACGTCAGGATTGCTACCCTTTTTTTTTACAGGCTTGAACCTGAAGCCATAAATATTTACCAGCTCATCCTGTTATTGTATTTGCTTTCTTTCTTTTTTGTTGAAAAGCTCCTTGGCTAGCTCCTCAGCTGAGGATATGTCCCATACAAGACTGTATCCACTGTTTCCAATTGCCATGAAGTCCCCTAAGGATCTACAAGGTTACAGCACTGGAGGTATTAAGGGTCCACTTCTGCCACCTTTATTCAGTTTGGCAATATCTTATTGTGATCTTATAGTTGATCCCATTGGTTTCCAAGCGACTAACTTAAGAGCAAGGTATTATTCAGCAACAGGGTGGGCAGCAGAATGAGACTCTAAGCCCTGGTCTACGCTTACCGGACGATTCAGCGGCAGTCGACAGGAGTTATGCAAGCTACACAGATAATATTGTGTATTAATATTGTGTATTAATATAATATTGTGTTAGAATTCAGTCATGGCCATAACCCACCTGATACTTGGAAGTGGGGAGGAGTTGGAAAATGGACTGACCTGAACTTTAGTGTCAGTGACTTGTACACAATTGCATTTTTAGGGACAAATTCTCCTTCAGCAATAGCCTCTGACTTTGCACTCACCATCAATTGCCGCCATACAATTAGAAGTTTGGTTGAAAATATAGACCTTATTCCTCTCACTGAGGAAATTCTGAATCTAGCATAGTTATCTTATAACAAAAAACAAAAAACAAACAAACAAAATCAGCTGCCAAAACCAAACAAAAGCTTTTAATCACATGGCCCAAAAGTTCCATAGATATCTTTCATTTTCTTTTATTTGTTATTTATTTGCACATTCAATAGCTTGCTATCACTTAATCTTTGCCTTCAGGATTCTTTTTTGGAACATGGATTAAGAAGACTGTCCCAGGAGTAGATTGTACTGTCAAAAAGATCAGGAGTCATGTAAATCCAGTGCATTCATTTTAGGGGACAAATTGACAACACTATCTTAGCCTTTCGATAATACAATAGCCAGCAGGTAGGTGTAAAGAAGACTAATGGCAATATTTGATTCTATTTGTTGACAGCAAATGCCTGTTTAAACATAAGAAAACCATCCCAAAGTTTTGCTGATTTTAAATGCCTCGCTCTACGGAACAAAAGGCTGGTTAGAGAAGAACTACAATTTTTCACATGAAGAGAATCTTCTTTTGTTGACAAAATCTAAAATGGAAAAATCATTTTAATTGTGGTTGCAGATTCAGTTTGGAGATACAGTTCATAAAACCAGTGCTCTGCCGAGGTGGGGGTTTTTAGTGTCATTTTACAGTTTTCACCCAAGATCACACCAGAGTCATTGCAGAGCTATTAATAGATTGTAGGCTTCCTGACTTCCTGTCCAGCTCCCTAATCCACTGTGTGTACTGTTCTCCTGTTGTTTCCAGAGATCATAAACTGCATTTGGCTTGGTTCAAAGGCAGTTTTGGTTCAGAGCAATGTTTTTGACCCTCATTGGAAAAAATGTCAATATAGTGAAAACAAAAATGGTTCCAAATAAACCATTTGAATTTGAACACACCTGGGGGACCGTAAGGATGGTCAAAATTTGAATATAGAACAAAATGTTGCCAATACGTCCTATTTGTAGAGTAGGCCAGCCCTAAACCTTGGATGTGAAAGCTCCTTCAAGCCCAGCATCCTGGTGTTTGAAATTTGGATCCAAATTCTGTGGCTTGAACTTATCTTTAAGAGCTCATGTCCCTTGTTTTGAACACTGAATGTTCTTGTGCAGAAGTAATGTCTTCCATATTTCCAGAAATGCTCCTCAGTTTACTTTCACAATAGTGGCAAATAGGGCAGCATGGAAAATGTCAGCATTGTTGAAATTTCAAAAAATTTCCCCATTCCACATGAGGATGAAACTGAGACCCTCTGAAGTTTTTGATGAAGAACCAGAGTAAAAGAACAAGCTGGGGTTAAGGTACACACCCAGGATCCAATAGCCCCAGTTCAAATCCTTAAGCAGGAGCAGGGACTTGAACTTGCCTGTTCCAAATTCCACATGATCACCCTAACCTCCAGGATACTATTCTCTCTCTGTCTTGTTTTGACCAGAAATTCCATCCTGGACCTGAGGAACCTTTCCTATGAAACGTCATTGAAACTGATGTGTTCCTGTAAATGGTTTCGGTTTTGACAAACTGGCATTTTCTGATAAAAAGCATTTTATCAAAATTCCTGGTCAGCTTTAGTGGCAATCTTTAGTATGTACTCCTCCCTCACTCTGTATATCTTGAGGGTGTGAACAATGCTATTACATAACCTCTGTTTCCTGGCCCTCAACAAGCCAAATACAATGAAGTAGAGCAACAATATAGCACTCATACCAGCAAGGTCATTAGCCTCCCAAGTGTGGTTTCCGGCACAGACTCTTAAAATAAGTCTTTTTACATAGCTCTTACGTTCAGTTAAAAAAGGCTGTTGCATGGGATATTTAGCTTCAAAAAAATGAAGCTACTGTAAGTGTTTGTCTCTATTTACTCTGCCCCATTGATTTAAAGCAAAGTCAGGCCACTGGCATTGCCTACATTTTTCAACCTGTAGAGGCAGAGCTGAGTGACTCTTCTTTCCTTTGCTTGTGTGTCATTGATATTAATGCCACGATGACATGGAAAGTCTAGTGGTATCCTGACATTCTTTCTTCATTGTGGAATGACCTCGTAACCTGAATAAGGCATTATTTATTGTCAGTTAGGGCTCAAGATGCTCTAAAAATGGGTCCATTTTAAAGAGGTTAGGTGTGGCCTTTGAAAAAAGATGGCAAATACAGCTAGTAATAACATTATGTGGGGAGAAGAAGGAGTTGGCATCACATCAAGGGGTCATTCCAGTGTGACAGCCCTGACGAAATTCAGCCATTGCTGCTCCTGTGCGACGGTCACTAAATCAGCCTTGTATTTGCCACTTCTCCCAGTGTGTTCATCCTAGATGTCTAATTCTTCCCTTCATCCAAAGCTTGACTTAAGCATGTCACTTCCCTTTTGCAGCCTTTTGTGTTTATATCAGACACTGTCGTCTTCTTGACTGTCCTTCTCTGCAATTGAACTCTCCACCCACTGACCTCCTTCCCCTCCCTCTCCATGAACCCCTACTACCCTTTAACCTGGGCTGTCAGCATAATGAAGGCTTGATTTCAATACTTTCCCTCATTTCTCTGTTCACTGCTCTGCAGGTTAATGCAGATTCCAAACTTCAACAAGCAGCTGTTAAACATGTCATTAACACTGCTTCGGCTGCAAATGAAACTCTGCTATTGGGATTATTCTGGGAGCTATAGTTTTGTGATGAGCTTTGTCAATCACAGCTGACCTGCTGTGTACAGAATGAAACTCAGATTATCTTCTTTCTTCCTCAGACTCTTGTCATTTTTTCACAAAGAATTACTATTCTGCTCCCCGAAAGATTGATTACTTGCACAAATAAGAGAGTCTGAGACATTAATACAAAATTCACAGGCTTTTCTTTATCTCAAACCTGCAACTCCCTCTACATTTCCTCCTGGTAATTATATTAGAATTGTGTACACTAGGAATTGCCATCTGATTATTATGAAACTAGTTTTGTCATGACAAAAATGAGCTTAAGTCTTGTTTTTTTGGAAAATGATCAGTACAGTGCACTGGATGAGAGAGAAGGAGATTAAATCCAACTTGCTTTCATCCATGAATGCTTTCATCTCTTTTTCAAACACAGGAAATGATTACCACTGCTATAAGCTGCAGTTCATATGAGTGAAAAAGGATAAGAAAATATTGAAAATTCTGTAACCAACAGAAGGATATAAAATAGGTCCATGGTACCCACTGAGAGACATGTACTTTATTTTTCTATACTGCCAATGTCAAGGGTTTCACATTTTAAGAGTTGCCTCCTGTTGGGGTGTCATTAAGTACCGGAGAATATGATAATTAATTTGCAATTTCTACAGGTTAGCATTTTCTTTTATTGCAAGAAAGATAAATATTAAAAAAAATTCCCTCAAATCTGACTGTCCTCATCAGTCACTAGATGAACCTTATTCTTTGCTCTTCTAATGGAAACCTCTGTGAACATCCAGCAAAGGTTAAATGGTTCTTGGGGTTTTGAATATAATGAGACACTGGACCTTTGTCGACAATGTTTTGGAGGTATTTGCAATACAGATGCAAAATACTTAAAACTGGCCTTGTGGGTTGGCTTTACTTCTTTATTGTCCCATGCTAACCTCTTGATCTAACCAGTTCTTTGTTTTCCAGTTGCCAAGTAGGGAAATTGCATGATCCTTTACAGAGCACTATTGTCCGTTCACTAGAATGTGAACCCTAATGAACTGTGTCCAGGATGCTATAAAGGTCAGTATTGAGAATGGGACATGTGTACAGGCAGGGTATATCTTTAAATTCATGCTGCTGTGATCTCATCTCCTTAAATAACATACCCTGGTAAATAAAATCACCTAGAGCATTGTTTTCTTTGTCCAGAAGATTTCTCCTTTGCAAGTTTGAATTTATCTATTGAGCTTGTGATGGAAAAGTAAGTCCAGTTGTGACTTCCCCCAACCACCCTTAGAATCCCATTTTTTTTAAAAACTGTCCACCCAAGACAGTATGCAATTCAAACTTTTGCAGGCACGGAGGTCAACAGAGCTGCTAAATGTAAGGTCACGTTCAAAAGAAGATCATTACCTCATGAATCATGATGACATTCTGAACAGATGAGAGAGAGGGAGTGTGTGTGTTTCAGAGAAACTGAAGCCTAAGGCCGGTATCAATGAGAGAGACTGAAAGAGCCAGAAGCATGTTGGACAAATGCAGACAGCCCCCAAATCCTGGAACTGGCACTGTGAAGCCTTCTTTTTTAACTTCGATGTCGGAGAAGAAAGAGCCAGGAGGTGGAGCATGGAGTGAGAGACAAAATATTCACCAAACCAAACCTCACAATTATTGGTAATTGAATATTTCAGATTTTGATTCATTCAAGCTTCGTGAGCCCCAAATAGCACCTTTAAGTATTCAATTTTTTTCTCCATTGACTTTAAT
Source organism: Mesoclemmys tuberculata (assembly GCA_007922155.1). Taxonomy (NCBI): domain Eukaryota; kingdom Metazoa; phylum Chordata; order Testudines; family Chelidae; genus Mesoclemmys; species Mesoclemmys tuberculata. The sequence continues at coordinate 1,529,637 of ML675618.1, forward strand.
TAAGCTTGCCCCAGGCTGGCAATCCTGATGAACGTGGAGAAAGTTTTTATAAAGCAGCAAGCTTTCTACCAAGGCAGATATTTTCTTGAGCTCATCCAGCTGTTATTTAAACTCAGACTCGTATTATGTCATCAGGTACAATCTTTGAAATATAAAATACAGATATATTAAGCTGCTGCACCATAAATATTTTCCACTTGGTGACTGTGAAAATTACCATCTTATTTCCTGATCCAGATATGCCTGAGGAAACCCAGTATCAGTGATAAGTGGCTGTATATACAGTAGCTTCTGTGTAGGGACTGGCACTTACTGCTTTAATCATCAGATATACCTGCATTAATGTATCTTGTTGCATGTTTTTTGCTTCTCTACCATTTTACTGTTACTGCATTAGTAACAGACGTATATCCCGTGACCTTCAGATAAGACCATATAGTAGTAACATTTCCTCAATATCACAGGGATTCTTGCCTGGTAGTGTATAATGAATATTTGGTTTTCTCTCATTGTTGAACTAAATGAATAAAATGCTCTGGATGCCAGTCTGTACAGACGTAATGGAGGCCCAGTGCAATTGTGTGCTAACCAAATTGTATGTCATCAAAGTTCAGTCCATTTGGTAACCGCTCTTTCCTTCCTGAAGCAGTAAACCTTTCCAGCACAGTTATAGAAATAGCATATCATTTTCTTCATAGAACCACATCTGATGTTTAGAGCAGCAGCATTCAAGTAAGTAAAAGATATGCTTAGAAGTTTCAATATTTGACAAACCTTTATGGTATATATTGGTTTTGCCTGAGCTAAGCGGCGACTTATCTATAGGTCCAATTCTGCTCTCAGTTACATTGGTGTAAATCCAGAACAATTTACACTGGGTTACTCCAGCATAGAACTTGGCCCATAGAACTTTACTTGTTAAAGGGTTTTTATAGAAATGTAGCAAATTATCTGAATGGCCAGCATTTTCATTAGGCCCTCTGCAATACTTTGATTTCCTGAGGTGGCATTTATGGGCCAGATTCTCCGTTGGTGCCAGCTGGTGTCACGGTAGAATTCAATGTAGCTATGCTGATTTATACCAGCTGAGGATTTGGCCCTATCAAGGAGGCTGATGAAATAAATATGAATAGTGGGAATGACGACACTGGTTACAGCCAGACATTCAGGGCTGCAGGGTCCAAAGGGAGGCAATTTGTGCCTCCCTGCTGCCAAGGCTGTCAGGGATGGTGCAGCCCCCGGTGCTGGTAAGGGAAGCTCTCAGGACTTCCGTAAGTGGCTCCCAGCTGCCACGGTCCCTTTAGGACCTGTAGCAGTTGACACATCCCCTCCAGGCTGCCTCAGAGCACCCACACACTTGTCCACGGGTGCTTCTGCGGTGTGGGGACCGCAGAGGCAGCTTTGCCAACTCTGCCAGGAAGGCCTTCCTGCTAATGCCAGTGCCAACTGGCTGCAATGCAATGCTACATTCCCCCTCGTGGGCCTGATTCACCGCACACTTATACCACTTTGGGGCTGGTGGAACTCAAACAGCACCAGTTTGACCAGGAGAGTCAAGTCATGAAATGAGCAAGATCAGGGCTGTCAATTTATCCTAATGACGACCTAAATAAGCCTCTGTTAGCCCTGAGCTGGGCCTGTCTGGTACAGACTTTCAATTATTCTCAATAAAGTGGAGTGTGATGTGAATAGCCATTTCCACTAGAGACTAACCTGAAGCCAAGCTCATTTTATCTGTGAGCTAAACCAGACAGGCATCCACTTCTTCATGGGCTTCTCTGTTATGGTTCCTACTGCACATTTACAAATTTAGATTTGCATACAATATCCTTCAGTGAGACAGGCCAAAACTCAGTCTGGTCATTTACCAGCCAACGCGCACGCTTTACACGTGCTGTTGCTATACTGCAGCAGAAACAACGGGGACCACCAGGAACAATTAACGCCACAAAACCCCCCTGCAGTTTCTGCAACAAAGGCTGTGTTGACATGGGATGAGCAATCAGTGGTGGGACACTCAGATCAATAAGTGCGATCTATATCGTTCAATGTGACTCTAACCGCTATGTGCATAACCCCATGCAGATGACTCTTATTACTGGCAGGAATCATCTATGTATGGGAGCTGTGTATGGATCTGCTCTTGTGAAGATGGTTTCACAACAAAGCTGCATTAGCAGACAGCATGTGCCCTGTTTGGTGGTAGGATAGAAATCGGGATGGGGTGGGGGGTAATAGGTGCCTATATAAGCTAAAGCCCCAAATTTCGGGGCTGTTCTTATAAAATCGGGACACCTGATCACCCTATTTGATGGGTAGCTGTTCTGCTTTTCCAGCCGAGCTAGAGTTTGGCTCCATATTCATATAAGTCAATACCAATATGTTTTATTGAATAACAATTAATTTTCACAGCAAAAGGCATGGTCACACAGAGCTTGATTCTGGGCTGCCTGTCTACAGTAATCCTAATGAAGTCGACGGGAGCTTTGCTCATGGAGCAGCTATGTGGAATTCTGCACCATTACCCCTCCCTGAATGGTATTTCAGACTTTATTCAGGGAAATGGGGCTGGTTTCATTTCAGAAGTCAAAATAAGAGAAGGGGGTGACCCCCTTCTCTGAAGTACTCAGGAGTCTGAACACTCAATTTCTGATCATTGCCAGCCTGTAACCTCTACCGCGATTAAGCAGCCCAGTCAGCAGTAACTCTACTGATCACCAGCACATTATTGGTGTAAGGCCAAGGCCAGGGTCTCAATTTTACTAGAGCAAGCAGAATTTTAATGGGCCTCCCACCGATGGCGGAAATAAATAAATAAAATATCCACATGAATTAGTGAGACATTTTTTGCCTATTGTCTCAGTGCTAGCTGTGGCATATTTGCGTTCATCCACGCTAATAATTGTAATCATCCCAAAATTATTCAATGGCGATTTATTTGGCCATTTCCTATATCTAAAGGACGATGTATTAAAAACAAGTCACAGACAATTCTTTTCCTGTAAAGGTTAGGGATTCTCAATGTACATTCAGAGCCATACACACAAGTGCAAATAAGTCAACTACCACAGCTATTTAATCAGAAGCGTTTGTTGATTTGAGCAGAGCCCCTATGCTGTGAAATGAAAAAAGAAAACCAAATTTTCTTGAGCAATCTTGCTGTTCCTGCTTCAGGTGCTAGGCCATTTCACTAAAGCAGCTCAGACGAGAATGTCATTAGTTCTTAAGCCCCAGGTGAATTTGCCACTGTTCCACATGATTAAGCCAGATAATTGTGTGTTGATAGCGAATGTGGTTGGTGAAATACAATTTCTAGGACCTTCCTAAACAAACACAATGTACAAGTGAGTCAAAGTGCTGTCATTTCAGTCCTTTGTCACAGGCTTTGCACGTGCAGACATCTCTGGTGAGGACTGGCGAATAATTCTATGGCATGTCACTGTGCTCTTAAAGGTGACCTGGATCAGAATGTGAATCATACGTCTTTTGGCATTCATTTTAGGGGAGAGAAAAAAACTGTCTTGTTAAAGTGACAATGAACAATGCAGATTTACTGCTTTTAGCTTGTCTTAGACTATAAATGTAAATGATTTCTTGAAGTTGGTCTTAAAAAGCTTCCATGGTTGCAGCGGATACTTTCTAAAATGATTAAAAACCCATTAATAACATTAAATAATATGTTCTGACTGGCAAAATACAGTAAACGTGTAAAGATTCTTTTCAGACAAGTGCACTTATATATCCAGATGTATTGATGTTTCTGGCACAGGAGAAGAGAGGAAATCAGGAATCTGGATCTCTGACTATCCCAGCCTAGACACAACTTAAATCTCAGGCAGCTTTAAGCCACGTCACCAGCATAGGGTCTTTAATGGGCGCTAAACCAGTGGAAGATTGGTGTAATGGAGCTCCACCTTGCCGCTTCCACACTTCCAGCACGACTCCTGTGCTGCAGGGGAGAGGAAATGGAAGTGTAGTAACTGGCTGCAGTGTAGATACACCCAGTGGCACAGGAATATAGGTAGGTGTGCCACACTGTAACCTAGTCTGAGAATGCGGTTGCTTATTTTTTGTAATTGGCTGGAAAATGCCTTGGGTAATTTCATGCCAAGAAGTAGTGGAATTGGGAATCAAACCTGGAAAATTAGTGTTTTATTTATTTCTTATAAATAGTGCCCAGAATGCGCTCAGCTTTGTACACACACATAAGAAGGCCTGGACTCCGCACCAAAGAGTTTATATTCTAAAAAACAAACAATAAACAAAAAGGTGGGAGGAATAGGAACATCATACAAGCTAATTGATCAAGTTGCTCACTGACCACATGCTGATAACCCTTTTTAAATATATATATGTAGAGAGAGAGACCTACAAAATATCACTAATTTCCCCTCATCCTCACAATTATTAATCAGCTGCTTTTGTGTAGTTTTAGTGATAAAGCCAAATTCATAAGAAAGTAACGTTCCCTTTCCATAACACAAAACCAAAGCGCACGCACTGCACAGCGTCTCACATGGAATTTTTGTGTCAATGTTGTGATAGCAAAGAGGTGGTCTAGTCCCTTAAGGCGGTTGCTTGCAGAGGGTGGAAAGCTTGTACCTAGTCCCATCTCTCCCATGCAATATTTGGCTTCAGAGGCAACATAAATTGAAAAGGCTGTAGAGTTAGCACAACAAGACCCTCGAAGCAGCACTCCCCCTTGCCCTGAAGCTGGGCGCTTCACAGTTCAGGAGCAAGAAGAAAGGGCTGAAAAGAAGCAAGATTGGGTCAGGCTTGGAGGGGGGCAGAGCAGAGGCGGAGCAAAGATAACGGGAAGAGGAGGGAGTGAGAAGTTGCACCCTCTCATCCTTGCTCCGCCTCCTGCTGTGTCTTACTGACTGCAAAATGTTAATGGTTTGTTTATAAGATTCTCAGCTGGTGCAGTGAGACCCTGTTCATAATCCACTTCCAGGCTGTGGCCTGCTACTTAAGAAGTCTCAGTCTAGGGAATCTGAGACAGGATTCAAGGATTGCATCCTGGCCCTGCAGTTGACTTTCTATGTGACTATCGGCATTTTTACTAAGGGTTTGGTTTTCAGAGGTGATATGTAGGTGCTGAGCAACTCAGAAAATCAGGCTTTTCATCTATGGGCCTCCGTTTACCTACCTTCAAAATGGGGATGATAATACCTTTGTACAATAACTCACTGTGGTGTTGAGGAGCTTATTTAATTAACACTGGTAAAGTCCTTTCAGATTAAATGTACTTTTGAAATGCGGAGTGTTAGTGGGTCTGATTCTCCTTTCACTTATACCAGGGAAAAGAGAACTGAGACAATTATTTTTTTATGAAAACTCACATTTTTCCAAAACAAACAGAAGGGAAGAGATGTAGTCTGATGAGACGTTGTCCCTAATCTACACATTACTTCTTTTGTAAGTGCCAGCTACAGTGTGCCCAGTGTGTCTGTCCCTTGATTTTTTGAAGTGTGTGATTTCTTCCCCCTACAATATTTTACTGGCTGTTGGGAATGAGAGAATTGTCTCACAGAAGTGGCAACCTGTCCCAAACCTAGTTTTATGTCAATTATGGGCATGGGTATAAAGAGGCCAAAAGATTTTGTGCAGACTCCTTTCAAACAAATACCAGACTTAAAATAATTCTACCTGCCGCGCTGCGTTTTTCTAGCAGTCCACAGAAGATGATGGGCAGGCAGGGAGGGAAAGGGGGTGCAGCAGGAGAAGAGACTATGGCTCCATTTTTTAAATAGTGGGTGGGCATTTCTCACAATGTCATTTTTAATATGGTCATGTCAATGAATAAGCCGCCATGTATTATATAAGGTCACTACCCTGTAATATTTATCTTCAGGTTCTTGTCAGGGGAGAGGAAAGGAGATTTACTCTGATGATTTATGATGCCATTAGATATATGTTGTTTATTTGTTTGTGCAAGTTAAATATTTCCAACCATGCATTCTTCATTTCAGGGACCATCTTCCCCACCCACTCACCCATGAACCCTCTTTCTTAGATTGTACAGGTCATATGTCTTTTTTTTTTCCCCTAGACAAGAGGCAAAAGCAAGCAGTCCCTCAAAAGCCAATTGCAGCTTCACTTTATGGACTAGTTGGCTTGCAGAAGCCTCTCTCCAGCTCTCAAATGCATGCCATTAGTGCAGGCAGCAAGAAAGGCCTCATGTTCACCTCCTGTTCCACACAGGGAAGCAAGGGAAGCGGGATCTGGCCAGGAGGGTATGTACATTTAGCAAGCTAATGCAGCTTTCCTCTAACGCAAAACCAGAATAGGACAAATTGGGTAGGTTTTCAGAGTGGCTAGTAGGGTTTTAACTGTGACTCCAATTAATTTTAATTAAATTGGATTAAATGGTAATTTTAATTTTAATGGAAGTCACAGGGCTAAATCACAGAGCATTGCACTGAATCTTTACTCCTATATGTTTAACCATGCTGGCACCTGAGGTTGGGGGAAATTATTTAAAAGGTTTATCCATTTATGTTGCTAATGAGTTGCTCCATAGGACCTCCATAGGGACCAGAAGACCCTAGAAAAAAGAGAGGGGTTCTTCTGCAGAGAACTGTAGATATGTTTATTAATTAGAAAAACAGGGAACTTATTAGACTGCCCCATGAGCTAAACATTGAGTGCATGACTCCAAATAAGAAGAAAACATTGCTAGCACCTAATGTTTTCAAATGCAGCATTTTGGTCTGTCACATTTTGGAGTGTAAGTACAGCCATCAGTGTCAAATGACAGATGAGTCTCTTATTTTTTTTTACCAGTTAGATACTAATAATATTTATTTCTTAATAGTGCAGGAAAGCTATGACTCTAAAATGGCCAGTAGGTTCCCTAAAATAGCTAAAACAAACGTCAAAAGAAAGAAGAGAAAAAACCTGTCAGAGCTGCCCCTAATGGGATCAAAATGTGCAATTTAGGGGAAAGCAGAGGCAATTTTTAATAATTTTAAATAATTGTGTGCAAATAGCCTGGATCTCCCCTTAAACTGCTAAATCTTTTTTATGTCTCTCAAAAAAGGCTCCAAATGGGTTTAAACAGCTTTGATGAATGTGAAACTTATCTCTGTGCTTGTAATATTTCCAGAAATAGTGCTATTAAGTTGATTTGTGCATGGACACAAATCATTAGTAAATTGAGCCCTTTGTGTTTAAAAGGTTTTAGTCGGTATTTAACTCTTTGAGTGATGAACAGACTCTAAACAGACTCTTAAAATGTAGATCTTGAGTACTATAAAACAAGGCATTGATGTCTCTTACCCTTAATATTCAGTGTCATGGCCACCACATGTCAGACGCTATTTTGGTCACTGACATAACTTGCCTTGTTCTTAGGCCTTAGGGATTCTTGCACTGCATGGTCTTCGCACACTGTCAACTACTCCTTAGGCAAAGAAGGCTTTAACTTCTATCACCTGCAATCTTTTCTGTTTATTGGATGTGATCATCTTCCCTGAGTTTACGTGGAAATAGCAGGGCTCAACCATAACTGAAGTATTCAACCTCGAAGCGTTCCTGCCCCAAGCCATTCATAATTTACACTAGCTTACTACTTCCCCTCTTCCCTAGCCTCTTTTTGGTAAGGAGATATTAACATTGGGTATTCAGCCCCTTAGTCCTTATTCATTCTTTCTCTTTCTTTACTGCGTACCAACAGGACTGGGTGTTTCAATACACATCTTTATACTGCAACATGGGGACTAGAGAACAATACAGTCCGCAGCTGCCGTGTCATTCTCTTTATTCCTGTTCAATTACTTGCTGGCTTTTTTCTTCTAAAGAAAAACAATCATTCTGCTTTCATAATATTTCAACAGTGTTCCATAGTGAAGACTTTTATGTCACAGTTTCCTGAATATAAACTAAATGAGCTAGAGCCACAGATCTACCTTTTGTCTACCAGATTCAAACAGATGGTACCAACCAGTTGGAACATTCTTAGTTATAAGCCATTAAGACGAGCAGCGGGTCAGAGACTTAAAAAATAGGTAGGTATGTCTTTGCGCATAAAATGCGTTTCTAACTAGTGAACAGTATAATTTAGTAAAATGGAGGCAAACCAATTTCTGTTATGAAACTGCTGGAATACCAATTTCCAACTCTGGTGATCAGAGCCATTCTCATTTTCAGTTAGCTTTATTGTAAGAATAAGTGAATTAAAAATGAATGCCTTCCTTTAAGTTATCTTGGATATTCCTCAGACATCCCAGAAACTAGGTCTCTCTAGGACCCAAAGCCCTGAAACATCAATGAAAGAACACCCTCTGAGTTCAACAGATTTTTGGTCATGTCCCAAATGCCCTCCCCACTGCAGTATCAATTAAGTGGGAATGAAAGATAGGGTGACCGGAGGTTTAAGCAGAAAAAATTAATCCTAGCAGCTAAAACATCCTCTAGTTTTTGGTTATTTAGACTATGCTTTTCAGAGCAAGGATTCTCTCTTACTTTTGTCTGTACAGTACTTAACATAATGGGGCCCCGTACTTGGTTGGGGCTTCTAAGGGTCTTGTGCAACACAGACAACATTAATGATAGATACCAATAAGCCAGAGTGTGCAGCAAAACCTGTCTTTTAGACTGTAGGCTGTTCAGGGCAAGGAATGACTTTATTTGTCTTGTATAACATCAGGCATGTTTTCAGTGGTTGACAAAAAAAAAAAAAAAGACACCAATAATAAGCAAGTAAATAAGAAGCGTAAGCTCAGTTTTCTGCCATAAGAAAACACCATGTAAGGTTCAAGGAAGAGTGTGCAGCAATTCCTGTTGCTGTGCAGTATCATCAGATACTGCTACTGTACAACTGTGACAGCAATACATCTTCGCAGTAATCAAACCTAAAAACTTGCCATGAGCCTTAAATAACTAAGTCTATGTCTACACGGCGCCATAGTGTGGATTACGGGTGTGTGAATTGCACTGTAACTGCCCCATGTGGATTCTGCTGGCACGAACTAAAAGGTAGCTCATTTACATTAACATAGTCCTAGTTCATGCCAGCAGTGTCCACACAGGGAAGTGACAGCCCCGCAATTTGGTGCATGCTGCAGTTCACATCCCCATAGTCCTAATTGCAGGGACATGTAGACAAGCCCGAAATAACTTTACCTCAGTACATTTGTTCAAAGTATTTCTAATACTTATGATAGGGAAGTACAAAGGAATACTGTAGTTACTCAACAAACAGTAGTTATTTAGCTAAAATAAAATTAGCCAATCTTGAAGAGTTACCACTGAATGCAAATATACAGCACTGTACAACACCATTTATTGAAAAATCATGATGGAGACTGAATACATTCAAAATACTGAGCATTTGGAAAGCGAAGGAATTAATAGATTATTATATATTTCTATTACAGTAGTGCCTAGTAGCCAGACAAACATATAACAAAGATATAGTTCCTGCCCCCAAAGAGTTTGCAATCTAAGTGTAATACTATAAACCAGTGGATGAAAACAGAGAGGACATGCTAGGGAACAATAATACAATGTTGGGGGACAACATGAAAAACAGTGATTGCAACAAACCAGTTGCTTAATAAATGTCAATGTGGAAGGCCTTGACTGGAGCTAGTCAGGAATATTTCATCAATATTTTTTTGTGGAAAATGCAATTTCCACAAAATTCAATTTTCCCAGAGTTTGGAAAATTGAAATTAAATATTTTGTTTTGTGTGGGGTCAACTCAAATAAAAAATTTTGGTTTGTTGAACCAAACCTCAACTTTGTTTCAGATCAGTTCAACATTAATCTGTAACTGCCTCCAGTGCCTCATGGGAGTTGTGGTTCAGATACTTCAGGCCTCTATTGACCAGAGATCTTGGCTGGACTATATCTCCCATGGTGCACCACGGTCCCTCATCTGATTCACGGGAATCACATGATCATAGTGCATCTGTAGTGAAATAGTCTAGCTGGGGAGCCTGGTCCATAGAGGAAAATGGAGGTATAAGTCACTTGAACTACATCTCCTATGAGGCACTATAGGCAACTCAACAGAACACACATGGATACCGAACCAAGCCGAAACACAACATTTCAGTTTGATTAACAAACCAAAACATTCCAATTTGAAATAGTGAAACATTTAAGTTAGGTTAAAAATGTTGAAAGAAAACATTTAGACATGTCTCAACAGAAAATTTTTAGGAATTTTTTTTCAATTAAATATTTTGATTGTTTTGTCCCAATTGGGAATGAAAACAAATATCAAAATATCAGAATTTTCAGTGGGGCAGAAATTCCAATTTTCAACCAGGTCTAACTGTGTTCCCATTTCATGTAATAGATGTTTCAGATATTTAAGTGGTGGACTCAGCATATGTCTGCACTGCAGAGTGAAGTTGATTTATTTCAAATGGACTTTCATCTGCTGAATTTTAGAAGTTGCAGGAGCATGATCACACCACACTCCTTGTGTTGGGCTCTTGCATCCCCACTCGCCATGCATGGGTCAACATTCAAGGCAGTGCATCGTGGGTAGCTATCCCGCAGGGCAACTAGCAGCAGAGGCCTTTGAAAAGCTTGTCATCCTCTCATGATGCAACATGTTCCCTCCTCCCCCTTCTTGTCCCAAACAAACTGCAAATGCTTTTTCATGCCATTTTTCTATGCCGTGTACACGTCATTACCGGAGAGGCTTGGAGCCTACTCAGCTCTGCACTATCATTGAGAGCATCACAAATACCTCACGGCTTATCCTGCAGTATTTTCAAAGGCAAGATAGGAGCCACATCATAGAAAATAGCGGTGTTACTGAGGCCACCCTGCTACAAGCCACAGAGCTCCTGTTTGCTGCAGGCTGTCATGCACCATCTTCAGTCCATGGAGTGCCGGTTCTGGTCCTGGGAAACAGGCCTAGCCTGGTGAGATCTCATCGTTATGAAGGTGTGGGATGATGAGCAGTGGCTGCAGAACTTGTGTATGTAAACTTTCTTTGAGCTTTGTGCAAAGCTGTTCCCAGCCCTGAAGCACATGAATACTCTCTTGAGACCAACTCTGATAGTAGAGAAGCAGATGGCCATTGCTCTGTGGAAACTGCCAACCCCAAACTGCTACTGATCAGTTAGAAATCAATCTGGAGTTGGTAAATCCACCATTGGAGCTGTTGTTATGTAAATGTGCAGGGCCATTAACAGACTTCTGCTACAAAGGGTAGTGACTTTGGGAAATGTGCAGGACATAGTGGACGGGTTTGCCTCAATGGGATTCCCAAACTGTGGGGGGCAATAGATGGCATGCATATCCCTGTCTTACCACCTGACACCTTGCCACAAAGTACATAAATTGGAAGGGATATTTCTCAATGGTGCTGCAGGCCCTTGTGGATCACAAGGGATGTTTCACCAACATCAGTGTGGGATAGTCTGGAAAGGTGCATGACGCACACAACTTTAGGAACTCAGGTCTGTTCAATAAGATGAAGGCGGGCTCTTTCTTCCCTGACCAAAAAATAAATATTGGGGATGTTAAAATGCCAGTAGTGATCCTGGGGCTCCAACCTACCCCTTTATCCCATGGCTAATGAAGCTCTACACCAGGCACCTGGAAAGCAAGGAGAATAATTTCAATAACAGACTCAACAAGTGCAGAATGGTGGTGGAATGTGCATTTGGGTGTTTAAAAGCCAGATGGCGTTGTCTACTCACTAGGCTTGACATAACTGAAAAGAACATCCCATCAGTTATATCTGCATGCTGTGTGCTCCATAATTTGTGTGAAACAAAGGGTGAAAAGTTCCCCCAGGGCTGGACCGTGGTGGCTGATAATTTTGAGCAGCCAGATTCCAGTGCTACGCTCAGAGCCAACTGTGGCACACTTCACCTATGGGAAGCACTGAAAAACCGATTTTGCAATGAACTACGGTAATGTATGTCTCTGCTGTGCCTTTCTTTCCCTTCCTCCACCCTCACCACCAGCGGTCCCCTCCCCTTCTTTCCCTGCCCAAGCTATGACTGAATAAAGACAAATTTTTTTAAAACAACAAAGTTTTATTTGTGACCTGTTTCATTAGGGGAAAAAGAAGATAAGTTAAAATTGTAAAGCATCACTGTGCAAGCAACTGTGGTTGCAAGCAGTTCTTAAAGGGGCCATTGCGTCTTTCTGCTTGCCTCCACTGGTGTGGAGTGCAGCAAATACTGCACCCTGCTCAGCCTTCTCCCAGAGTGCTTGCGGGTGGGGACTGATAAGAAAGTGGTAGGCAGTTGAGCATTTTGAAGGGGCTACAGAGAGTATCTCCTGCCTCTGCTCTTTCTGGAGCTCTACCAGACACCTTAGCATGTCAGACTGATCCCTCATAATACACAGCTTCTACTGCTCCTGTGCTGATCTTCTGTGTTCTATGTCCATGTCTAGTTTTTCAGAAAAGGTCATCCTCCAGACTCTGTGTCAGCAGCTGTGGAGGCGTTCATTAGCTCGCTGAACATGTCATCCCGTGATTTTTTTTCCACTTCCTAATCTGAGAGAGTCTTTCAGCAGGAGTTCTGCAAGGTGAGCTGAAGGCCAAGGTGTCGACTGTAAGAAAAGCAAAGCACAACGGTGCCATTGTTAGCTGATCTAAAGTAGTAAAAGAAATGTTACAATGTAAAAAGAACTCCCCTTCATGGTCACAAGGGGAAGCCAGACCCGCATTCCAATCTGTACGTATCGGACAGGTCTGAACGGCGTTCCAGATGATGGTAAGCAAGGGGCCCTTGCATCCATTATAAAGAAGTTTCATTAGCACTAAACTCCACAATCCCCACTTGAGCAAGGACAGGGATCACCAGGCTTCCCTGTAACATCCCAAGGACCGGTTTGGGAGGAGGTGGGCAAAACAGATTAGAGGACTCTGCAGGTGGAGTGTAGCAGCAGAAAACATAGGGCAACCAGTGTCCTGACCCGTGATGCCCATAACAACAATACCATGACCAGGAATTGTCTTGGGGAGGTGGCCAGGGACACTGTCCACAGCAGAGGAATAACATGGAGTTACTATATTGGTCGCATATTTTAAACTTGTGCCATCTTCCCTAGGTGACCATGTGTGATATCAGTCTCCTGAGGGTAACGCAGATGGAAAGGGAAGATTTTCTGCAAGCATCAGGACACAGGCCTGGCCCTTATGCTGCTATGCTGTGCTCTGCGATGATGCCTGCTCACTTAATAGCAGAGGAGCGGGGTAAAGTCTCCTACTGTGGAGGAAGAAATAAGGCTGCCCTCCCTAGAAACCTTCTGCAAAGGATTATAGATTACCTACATGAAAGTTTCCTTGATATAGCCACAGAGGATTTTTGGAGCATACCTCTGCACATAAATAGTCTGTTCCTGAGGTAACTCTCTGCTGAAGTTTGCCAACACCCAGGAAGCCCATCCCCTCAAAAAGAAAAACTCCTTTTAAGAAGCTGGACTGGGGACATAACCACAAAAAGGAGATTTTCCACACACACTCACCAGATGTGCCTTCCCCAGCATCTCGAGCAGTCCCACTGTCCTTTGTGTGGCTGGACTGCTCTGGGGATAACAAACAAGTCCTGGCTCTCAGGGAGAATGGATACCCCACTCTCCTGCACCCTTCTCTCCTCCTCCTCCTCCTCCTTCTCCACAGAGTCCTCCTCATTTGTCCTGGACTGGGATTCTGTGGAGGTATCAATGCTGCGTGGTGCACAGTGGTGGGGTCACCACCGAGAATCACATGCGGCTCCTCGTAAAAGCGGCATGTTTTAGGCGAGGAGCCAGAGTGGCTGTTAGCTTCCCTAGCTTTCTGATAAGCCTGCCTCAGCAATTTGATTTTAATGCAGCACTGATGCACATCCCTGTTGTGCCCCTTCTCCAACATGCCGCAAGATATCTTCTCGTAGATATCCAAATTTCTTTTGCTGGCTCGGAGCTGAGCCAGAAAGACGCTTCATACCACAGACCAATGAGATCCAAGACTTCTGGTCAACTCCATGCTGGAGCACGTTTGGGCAGTGCAGTTGCCAGGAGTGGTTCAGCTACAAAGCTCTCTCCACGCTGACAAAGTGGAAACGAGAATTCGTTGGGGCTTGAGGGGCAGAGCTATTTCCTATTTATGTGGCCATAGTACAGCAGAGCGCGAATGTCCAGAGCGGTCACAACAGAGCATTATGGGATACCTCCCAGAGGCCAATGACATCAATTTACATTGTGCTTTGCCTACACTAATGCAAATTCGATTAATGGAATTTGATTCAGTGATATGCCACTTTCAGAGGTGGTTTTATTAGGCTGATTTTTACTGCAATTTAGGTCAGCAGAACTTGAGTGCCAGTGGAGATGCATACTTTAGGGGGTCGACATAAGTGGTGTTACGCTGACCTCCATTGCCAGTGCAGATCAGGCCTCACTCTATTTCCTTTCACATATAGCTATGGTACAGTGTAGTTTAATAGTTATGTAGGACTCTGCTTATCATTCCACTACTTCAGTACTGGATATTTATGCATATGAAACAGAATATTCAGCAAGTCTGGTTGTGAAGTTTAGTTTCTCAGGAGATGACCCTTTTACCACTTTTAGTGGAGAGTTCCTTTGACTGAAAAGAAGGGAATGAGAGAAGTCCCCCGTTGATTCTCTGCTTACCCATTGGCTAGGCAAAGGGGGATGGGTCCAGCTGATTGGATGCTGTGTGCCCCCCTTGCCTATTTAAGCTAAGCCTGGGCTTTTCATCCAGTTTGAGGGTTACACCAGCTCTAGCACCTCCTTCACAAACCCCAGTGTAGAGAGTGGAAAGGATCGGGGGGAAGGAGGAGTTTTTGTCAGAGAACAATGGCTATCCTGGCTGATGGATGGTCCCTTATGGACCATTATAGCTGACGCAAAGTAGAGCAGCCTTCGGGTTGCTCTAACCTGGGAAGGGGCTGTGGCAGAGACTCAGGGAAATGTAACTGGTTCCCTGATAGCTCCCAAGCACCCTTTACTATGCTTGAGTACAGCAGAGAATTTGGTCCTTTGTGTCTTCTGTCATTATAAAAACATATACATTATACTGGGCAAAAATGTAGAGTTAAGCACATCTCCTTTTTTGCTGTGCGGACAGCCAGGGAAATAAAAACTAGGGCAGCTACGTAAATGTTCCAGAGTGCACACACACTGGGAGGCATGTCCTCTGAGTTAGCGAGATGTTACTGATGTACTTCTACACAGGTGTTTCTCTAAAGAATCAACTCTAATACATCCAGTAGGTTGTCCTCCAAAGGGACTGGAAAGTATAACAGGGAAAGACTATATAAGTAGTCAGGCATGCCCAGCTCCAAAGAGGTAGGCAGGTATCAGTAACCTTTTATATGTTATTACTTTGGAACGTTATAGAACAATGCATATACAAATGCATATAGATGCACACAGACTCACACTCAAAGCTTGTTATTTTTCCCAGAAAGTTGCAAGCTCTGCTATATTATTCTTCATTTCAAAAACCACAGTAGAAACTCTGGTTGCGGGATGTTCAGCAAGGCACAGCACTTTCAAGATGAGCTGGGAAAGCGGCTGTGCTTTGCTGTGAGGGAGCAGATTAAAGCTGTCTAAACACCTCATTTCCCTGTGGGGCCCAGCTATTTGAGAACAATTCAAGCTCCACTGCACCTGGCAGAATCACTTCGCTTCCACGAAATATTGTCGTGCCCCTCCCCACCATGGTCTTCATCACATTTAAGTGATCTGTATTCACCAAGACAGATATATACAGTTCCTTTGTAATCTTTATTCGACAGTAGATGTTTATGAATACCCAGGTACACACAGTATCAGTGCTGGAGGATGAAAATGACATCCAAATAAAGTCAGACTGTATTCAGGCAGCATCCCCATCTGTCTTGGATGGCAGCTTCCTGATCATGCTTTCCCACTCGGAATTACCATCTCATAGAATCACATTCAAGCAAAGTTCTGATGGGAACAAAAGCCTTAATAAATCCAGTTGCCAATGATGCACTCTGCTGCAGTGTTCATTATGGCACACGCACGGCATACTTCCTCTAAATCAGGTGAAAACGGGGTTCCTTTCTGCCTGTCTGATGCACAGCTCTGCGCTAATGCGGCACCCAGTCTGAAAAACCAAACACTGCTGCAGTTTCAGTAGTGAAAATCTCCCTAGAGTGACCGCCCAATAGATCTGAACAACTAACAAACTTGTACTTACACATCTGGAAGATCCTCACATCTGAATTGCTAACGGGCTGGTGCTATCCAGATATTATAGCCAGTCTTTAAAAAAAAATGTTGGTGGGGGATCTACATGTTAAGAGCACTAGTTTAGTCAGACCTCAGTCTTGTTTGGAAAGTAGTTTTTAATACCCATTTGGAGTGTGGGTGAAGGTGAAAGTTGTCAGGCTGTGAAAAATGAAATCGGTGTTGGCTGACCTGAAATAGGGCCGTAAAGTTCTATTCCTCACAAAGGCAAGATATATTATTGCTGTAACGCCATTATTCCGCTCCATCACTTTTAAACCTTGTTCCCATTATGTGCAAGTTAAATATAACCCTATGTAAAAACAGGAAGGACAGTGCTAAGTTGTCCAGCTTAACAGCACACACTTAAAACATAATAGAGCACTTGTTACTGTATTTTATGGAACGGAAACTCCAAATGTAAAGATGTATTAAGGAAATATCTCAAAGTTATTAGGGAAGGATATTTACAATTACAGATTGCTTTATATTATGCTTTTATGAACATCTCAGGAAATGAAATAGCCCTCAGCTGTAGAGAGTGAAGAGGGAGGTAATTTTCCTTAATACGGGTGATAAAATTAATCTGATTGAAATCGCTAGCGATTATTTCACAGAATACTGAGTGGCAGTACAATCACTCACACTCTTTTATATTTTTTTAGTCAAAGCTCGTGTAGATGAGAGCTAATTACAAAGTAGTGATGTGAAGCGCTAAGGAAATAGTTTGTATAGCATAGAACAGGCACAGCTAATTGGGGTTTGTGATTACACAGATTGTTGTTAGGGAGAATTAACTACCAGCAGTCTCTCCTGCAAAGCTTCTCATCAAGGGAAAGTAAAAATAGACACTGGATCTGTTATTTATCTAATTATGCCATGAATATTTTCACAAGCATGTTACACACTCTCAAATGGTTTACTGTCGAAAAACTTTCAGTCCCATGCTGCTTGTGATCAAAGTATCAATATGGAGTTGTTGACAATGGGTTTTCTTCAGCTTACCTTACCGAAATCCTCTTTTGCACACCCCACTGCTTCCTCTCCATAAAGCCATTCTTGGGAGCCTAAATATGATGGTGAGGTATGTTATAGAAACTGACTGGTCCAAATTCAACCCTGGTGTAATGACACTGAAGACAATGGAGTTACGTCAGGGGTGCATTTGACCCTGGGCCTTTTGCCAGTCTTTGTTTAGCAGAACTCAGTGGCAACATGAAGCCATCAGTACTCTTATTATATAAGGTAACCTAATAGATATCTATGTGGCGAGGGAACAGTTTAATAAAAGTCTTAATGGGTTTCAGTTAATGTTCAGCTGATTATTGTAGTATTATTATTTAGACTGTGGAAGAGTTCACAGAATGAGAGGCCCTTTCCAAACACACTTGAAGACAATCTCTGCCCCAAATTGCTCGCAGTCTAAAAAAGACAAAGACAGATGAAAAGTGGGGAAAGGAGCTGTTACAAACAAAGGCCCTGACCAGTGAACTCACTAAGATTCTGTGGGGGTGCAATGTGATAATAGACTCATGGTTTCTTTGTTACATATTCTGTTTCGCATTTTGCTACTGTACTTTTCTCGCTGGTCCATAATAACTTCAGCGGTTTTGAAAACGTATGATGAAGTCCTAGAGACAACAGGTAATAAATAATGCAGAAAGCAAAAGAAAGTCCTAAGTTCTATATTAATTAACGCATATTACCTTAAAACAGATTCAGCAAATGTTGGGCACCACCAAAAAGAATAGGGGTGTCTGGATGGAAAACCCTAAACATACATCAGGTGGTTTGTTACACTCACTTCTGCTGATTTGTCAGAAGCACCAACATGTATTTTTGTCAGTTATGGAAACATCCTCTGAGAAAGAGTACTTCTTGGAATGGCCTAGCAATGTCAGAAAAACAGATCTGACCAGCACTAATTCCCTTGATTCCCTGAAAGTAGCACTTCCAAGAATGGCTTTGCTTCAGTGGAAATTCTGAGATGCTGATGGTAATATTTTCTGCAGATTTAGTATCTTGCAAAAGGAGCATTTGAATAGAGTACCAGTGTGAGAGGGTACTGAGTATTTGGAAGACCTCTGAGTAGACAACTGCTCTAGAAAAACATATTTTCCATCTAATCTAATTGCAATTTTCTGTTTTACCAATTGTATAAAGAATGCAAAATCTCTTAGAACCCATTTAACAGCTTTTAGATTCATGAGCGATAGGTATCAGTTTACTAAGTCCTACAAAAACTGGGGCCAACACAAAAGTGGCTTCTGACTTTGGGTGGCCACCGGGGGCTGACATAGCCCCCACTGACTTGGGGCCCAGAAAGGGAAACATCCAAACCCAGAGGCCATTTTGGGCAATTTTTGGCCTGGGTTTTACTTTGCTTTCTTCTTTTAAGTTTCTCGTGTGACAGTTTGCAAAGATGATGAAGTTCTGTGGGCCATTTACAACCCCTTCACGTAACGAAACTCAGAAGGATCTGAGATGTGACAACAGTCAAACAGCAGGGAAGAAAACACCATGTCTCATGCTGACAAAAAACAGCATCACTTGAAAAGTTATCAGAGGGAGCAAGTGATGTGGCTAACAGCAAAAAAAGCTGCGAAGATACATTAGCTATGAAAAGCAGCATTAATCACACACGATGCCCTGCATCCACTCATCCCTAAATATGGGACAGCACTAGTGTCCTAGTGGAGGTGCTTAGCCCTAGGATGCTGGAAACCCACTTTTTGTAACTCTGTCACTGTTGCCACCATGTGTCTGAGTATTGGGGTCCAATTTCAGAAGTTAATAAAATGGAAGTGTAAGTTACACATCAGTGTAAAGCAGTGTAAGTCAGTCTAAACCAGTGTAAGTTGGCCAAACTCACAGAGGATCTGTGCTAACGTTTGCTGGTGCAGACCTTGGCATAGGGCTCCAGCAGCAGAAAGTCCTCACAGGAAGGGCCGTGTGATGACAAGATGCCCACAATTTCCCCTCCACGGGGGGCCTGTAGTCAGCCACTGTGGTTCCAGAAATGGGAGGTGCTGGCTGGGGAAGAAACTGAATTGGAACAACCAGGGCCCGTGCTGATACAGTGGCTGTGTCAAAGGGTTCACTCATCATTTGGTGCTTCCTTGTGGCCAAATCTGTGACTAGCTCCATTCAGGTGGGATGCCCCGCTCCTAGCAGTTGTTCCCATCACGTTCCTTCTTATTCCCCTGGACTCCTGGAGCTTCCCCTTCATGACTCAGGGTGCCCCCTCTTCATGGGATGGCCCTCTGGCGAGGTCACTATAGTTTTCCCCTTCCAAGTCTCATTTTATTGTAACTTCCAACGTTCTTCTTCCCTCTGCATTATGGCGTAGGAAGCAGCATATTGGATATTACACACACAGTCGGGACATAGGCATCGCCAGACTGGATCAGACCAGTGATCCTTTAGTTCAGTATCCTGCTTTTGAAAGTGGGCAACTTCAGCACCTGCTTCTTCAGAGGAAGGTTCAAGAAACCCTGCAGTAGGCAGCTATGGGATAACCTGCCCACAGGGAAAATTTCTCTCTCATCCTCAGGCTGCCTTACGCCTGTGGATTTACATCCCTCCCGCAACGATTGGGTTTTTTAATCCTCACTGTAGTAACTCTGGATATTTTTGTTATCCATATAAATGTCCGGTACACACAATATCTCAATATAATATTCTGCACTAGTACACAGTCACATTTGTTATTTATTTTAACAGCTTGGAGAATAATAAGAGCAAAAGAGACAAAATGTGAAGAATATTAGGAATATACTTCTTTCCCCATAAAACAGTTATTCTTAAATGACTAAGGCTATATTGTAAAATTATACTTCCAGCCCATTATTAACAGTTTGCCACTAGCCACACACTATAGTCTATATATGTTATCAGCAATTTCACTGTAGTTCTGTATGAAAGGAAGATAAAAATTATATTATATGGGGGCATGCAAATGATGAAGAGTCTGGACCTGTGCTTAGTAATTCTCATATGCTCCTCGACTTTGTCCACCTCGACTGACAGGTACTGAAAATTAAATGGTTTTCAATAAAAATTCTGTAACCTGAAATGAATCCCCACAGGATAATTAGAGTACCTGTCTCATAAAAAGTAATCATGTGTCTGCTACTTGTGAAGAATCCTCCATAGCTGAGCAGCAGCCCTGGAGCTCCGATCAAGTCAGACCTTTAATACTCATGAGACGTAATCCTCACCTGCCCTTTATGGGTGACAAGGTATCCTGTGAGGGGCAGCCCAATGCAGCACTACCAGTTCCCGAATGGAAAAATCTTTTCATGAACATGGATCCTAACAGTTGTCCCACATTGGCTCCACACCCCTACTCTGACTGGCAAGAGATCCATAAGCCCTGCTCCTGTTAATCCAGAAGCCCACATCACCCCATTCCCAAATTCAAACCTTGCCTACACCACAGCTCTGCTTCAAGGCAAACTGTCCCCTCAATGAACTCTGCAAATTCCGCCACTCCTCTAGCTCTGCTGAATCTGGGGCCATTCATGCCCATGATGCAATAGACAGGACAGGATCAGCCCCAAGAACAGAAGACCAAAATATTTTAGACCTACCTGAGTCAGACAATAGAAAAAAGGGAAAGAACACATGCCCACTCAAAACCTAGCACTGGCAGTTACCACATACAGCATGTGCCCTTTTATATGAGGTTCCTGCCTAACAAGCAATAGGCCAGTGTAAATCTTCTGAAATGTCAGATTGGTCTTTAATTATAATTATTTATATGTATTGCAATAGCACTTAGTGGCCCCCACTTACACTGTACAAATAACGCTAGACGCCTTCCAAATACATAGTAAGAGACATTTTTGTCACGTGTATAGTCTACATAGATATGACAAGCAAAGGATTGGAAAAAGGAAGAATTGTCATCCCCACTTTAGATATGGGGAACTTAGGCACAGAGATGTTAAATGACTTGCCCAAAGTCCCATAAGAAGTCTGTGGCAGAGCTAAGAATAGAACCCAAATTCCCTGGGCCCCAGTCCAGTACCAAGTTAACTGGTTTACTTTACAGCACAATCAGCACAATTTGTGCTTTGATTTCAAACCTTCCCTGGTTTATTTAAACTATTGCTCCTGAAAAACTATTGACATGAAACCTATGAGCAGGTCCTAGGGCAGAAAAAAGAGAAAGCACTAAACACAGACACATTGATATGGCAAACGTGCAACAAACGAGTGCATGTGAAAAACAACCATGTACAGTATTCTGTTCTCGCCACAACATTCGCTATAAAACCGGATAGCTAGATTTGACTCCCACAGATTAAAATGCTGAATAACAACTGCAGAATTATGTAATTTGGTAACTAAATAATTAAATGTGCAAATTTAACGTTGGTTTAGGGATCATAAAGCAGTATGTGTCAATACCAAGTATTCTGAATATATTTAAAAATTATTTGACGTGTAACATATGTTAGTGAAGCCTGCAGTCCTGCTCACCTCTTGGTTCCTGTCAGATCTCACAAACCAAGTGAAGCTCATCCCCCTCTCTACTGAGATTTGAGACACCTGGAGAAACCTCAGGTGGTGTAAGAAGTGGTGCTGCTGATGCAGTAGGAGGTACTCTTCCCTTTGGGTCACTACCGAATCTATGCCCCAGCATGATGCTATGGGCCATTCTGTTACAAGCTTTCAAACAGATGCAAAAACAACGTAATTTGTTCACCCAGTAAGCAGAAAAACAGCTAAATTATCTGTGAACGCATTCCTGCATTCCTGTATTTGCAGTATTGAAGGTGTGCACAAACACAATCATTTGTTCTCCATTCCTCGGTATCTAAGACCTCGTCTACTCCTGACACATCTTCATCCCTCCAATTCTACATCTTGGCCTGTCTCTCTGACATATCCATTTGTTGTTTTACCATTAGCTTCAATTTAACTTGACCAAAAATGAACTTCAAATTTTCCTTCCAACATTCTCTTCATTACCCCCATTTTCTGACACTATCAACAGCACCACCAGCCTCCACAGAAGTTGGATCTCATCTCTGAATCCTCTCTCCCTTTCCCCCCTTCATCCAAAGTGATGTTCAAATTAGAACTGAGTGAAATTTGGTATTTTCACTGTGCAGAACATTCTCACATCTCAACATTTGTTTTCACCCAAATCAGGACAGAAAGGTGAAATTTTGAAACTTTGTAAATATTTGATTTGGAAATGATGCATTTAATGATGCAGAGTTAGGTCAGAGGAATACCTGCAATGGCTTATGGGAGATGTAGTCCTCCAGGGACCTCAGCCCATAGGAAGAATGGGGACAACGTCTGAAAGTGGATAAACCTAAGCTGCACAAAAGCACTCAGTGCAGAATAAGAGAGTGTTCACATGGGAAGCAAATGCAAAAGAGCTACTGCATTTTAAATTCACACACTATTTTAGTTAATAAACTGGTGAGTTTACTGCTGTATGCTGTAAACTGGTTGAAACAATAATTGAAAATAGAATTATTAACTACTTGGAAAATCATGGGTGGTTAAGGTCTCACCGGCCTGGATTCTGAAAAGGAAAATTGTGCTTACTAATATATTAGAATTTTCTGGATATGTCAATAAAATAGCGGATAAAGGGAAACTGGTTGATATAGATTATTTGGACTTCAAAAAAGCTTTTGATACAATCAAAGAGCCCTAAAGAGTCATGGAGTGAGAGGTATAGTACTGTAATGGTAAGAAACAGAAAATAAAGAGTAGGAATAAATGACCATTTTTCATCATGGCAAAATGTTAGCAAGAGGTTGCCATTACGATATGAGAAATGCATTGGCAAAATTTGCAGATGACATAATATTAAATCTGAATAGGAGTGAATAAAATAGTGAATACTATAGTGAAGATAGATTGGGAACTGTTATTCATCCTGACACATTATACAAGAACAATTAGCTATTAACTGAAACTAAAAAGGTAGGAAATTTACAACTGATGAAAGGAAATAATCTTTGTGTAATGCACAATTAGCCAGTGGAACTCATTGCCACAACATATCACTGAGGATGAGAGCTTAACAGGAATTTAAAATAGATTAGATATTTATATGGATAGAAAGAATGCCTAAAGTTATAATAGTAAAAACTAAGAAATAAGTGAAGTGGAAAAGGGATAGTGGGGGCTGTTGTGATTATTGGACCTAAAAATTTACCCCAATTGTTAGCTCAAATGTAAAAAGTTTATGCAAGTTCATACAATGTCACAATAACATATGCAGTGTTGTAACTCAAAAGTTTGTCTCTCTCACCAACAGAAGTTGGTCCAATAAAAGAGATTACCTCATTCACTTTGTAACAATAACTTATAAGTTTTTGCCTGCTTAGAAATTAAGCAAGGAAAATTAGTCAAGTTGCTTTCAATAATTAAATGTTATAAATATGTGAAAGAAAACAACATAGAGATACTGGATTAACCCAGACAAAAAAGGACATACAGATGTGATTCAAGGATTGTATTAAAAATTTGCTTCTTAAAAACAGGAGATGTGAGCTGGAAGTTAATGAATCAGAATTTGTGTGTCAAATATTAGGCCTAACTGGTGAATAAAATAATGAGGATGAACTATGTCACCCTGTTTGGGTTTCTTATAAAGGGACTTTGAAAAAAAGTTCTGTTCTCTTATTCCTCCTTGAACCCGAGCTCATCTTGTTTCATCTTCTCTTCCCTGACTCCATGATAGAAGGAGCAACTCAAACTGAAAGACTTTCTTTTTGAGAGGAAGGTCACTAGCCCTTGCTCTTGTTCAAAGAACTTTGTTTTTCACTTGCGGGTCCTGGAAATCATAGCATCATGAAATTCAGGCTTCATCCCATCAATGGGGATACCTAATTGCCAGCACAGCGAAGGCATGTAAGATACTGTTCTGGTCCCTTCCTTCTATATTGATTTCCCCCCACTTTCTTCCTTCTTTTCTCACTCTTGTTCTCTGGGCTTTTCATCAAATCTTGACATCAACTTCATTGCATCAGAATAGCGAGATGAGATGACCACAATCCTATGCTGTCTAAAGACAAAAGACCCAACCAGATGATGTCACTGACCGTTATGTGTATCAGGGTCCAAGCAACTGGTGCCATGGTTGACTGGCAAGTCAAAGTATCCATTTGTGACCAACCAGCCAGCCAGTGTTCTAAAGACATCAATAAAAGCCGTATTTCCCCCACCTCTTCTATCTTATCTCTCCTTCACTTTGTGTTTGTCTGTGTGCTAGAAACAGGAGAAATAAATACCCTTTACGTATCAGAACTGAAAATAAACGTAACCCTCTCCTTTTCATCAAAGAAAGGTTGTTCTGAAGACAAGGCGCTCTGATATCTACTCTCCAAAAGAGAGAGACTTTAAAGATTTTGAGTGCTTGTCAATTTCAGTTTTAATATAAATGCTGGTTTTGATTTCTTGTTCTTGTGTTTGATCAATACAATTTCAACTTTAGAATGCAAGCTTTTGCATGCTACCTGAATCCTTCCAAGCCCGTCCAAGGGCACTTAACGCACAAACAAGTCTCTGCTATCCCTGAACAGAATGGCTAACTTGTGTTTCTATGACTTACATTTTTTTTTTCAAAGATAAGTTGTTGGCCTATTGCTCAGCCTCCAACCTAGATGACCAGTGGACTGCTTCTCATCTGATGCCTATACTATGACCTCTTCAGCTTGAGTGGCCGTAGCAGGAGTTAAAACTCCTGCCAGAATAGCTGTCAGAATCATTGGAACACACAAACCTTTCCATTGTGTGAAGGTACAGTCCCCAGGGAAGGGAGTTTAAGTATAATGACATATATTGTTCCTTATATCCTGGAAGCGTTGCACTATTTTACTGTAGCTGGTTTATTAATAGTAATCGAGGTGTTATCAGCATGATAGAAATTGATGCGTACATTAGAAGGCTTGTGTCTTAATGCAGACCTTTATACATGTGTGACATCGAGTATGTACATGAAGGAGCAATTTATTTATACCTTTGGCTTTTTTACAAAAAATATCTTATGCACACACTTTACAGCAATATTCCTTTGAATCCTCACATATAAATTGTAGCATACACCAAAAAGCTCTGAGGAATTGATATTAGCATTGAGAAACACTGCAAGTTAAATCCGCCAAAAGTTTGGGTTTTCAGTGTGTACAGTCCTAAGGTTTGGCTATGGTGCTTCTATTATAATAAATGTTCAAAGAAAAAGAAAAAAAGCTGTCAGTGTCTTCTGGGAGTGTCTCTTCAATTCTTTGCCTATGAAGTACTTTGTGTGAGGCTTACCGTCGTAGATTTTATCTCTACCTCGATCTCTCTATATCAGTGAATACGCTGACCAGGACACTATCCCCAATTGACATCAGGCTAGATGCCTCATCTCAGTGGTGTCCCATGGGTCTATGGTGCCTGGGGGCCAATGCTTGCATTAGAGCTCCTCCCTGCCTCACACGCCCCCCACGCAGGGCAGAAGAGGTCCCTGGCTCTCCCCAGATGGCACCACCCCCTAACTGCCCCAGGGAGAAGGGAGTCTGTACCTGCGGGGGACACGCTGCTTTCCTCCTCCTGCATCTCACGGACTTTATGGCGCTCATGTCGGTGGCTCCCCTGGCTCAGGTCCCCACCCCACCCCCCACACTTACCTGCCACGTGGCACCCACCTTTCCCACTCCAGCCCTGCACCCAATCAGATCTGGTTCAGGGTCCCCCTACCAGGCGGGGGGCCTCAGGCAGACATTCCTGCTCCTGGTCAGCCACTGCTCCCTGCTATCCACCTGCCCCTTGGCTCCATCCAGCTGCCCCTCAGAGCCTCCTGCACCCCCTGTCGGTATGCCGCTGCCTCATCTTAAATTTTTGTTGAATGCCTAAACTCCTTGACAAGACTCCAAATGACGAGTTCACAAATTTGCAGGTACCATTTGCAATAGGCACTGGTGTGCATAGCAGACTTACGTTGAGTTTAATCACCCTCTAAAAATGTCTTAGCTGACTATGTTCCACTTCCACTTGTTCGAGCTGTTCCACTTAGTATAAATAATTAAATATTCATGGGGGGGAGGGGAATAGAAGGCCAAGGGAAGGAAAACGAGTGACTCTAACAGCCTTCAGGTTAAAGCACTCCTCTTGGATGTACCAACCTGATTGCTTTCTATGAAGAGGTGACTGGTTCTGTGGATCAGGGGAAAATGGTGGTCGTGATATACTTTGACTTTAAGAAAGCTTTTGATACGGTCTCCCACAGTATTCTTACCAGCAAGTTAAAAAAATATGGGTTGGATGAATGGACTACAAAATGGATAGAGAATTGGCTACAGCAAAGGGCTCAACGAGTAGTGATCAATGGCTCCATGTTTAGCTGGCAGCCGGTCAGAAGTGGAGTGCCCCAAGGGTCGGTCCTGGGGCCAGTTTTGTTCAACATCTTCATTAATGATCTGGAAGAGGGGGTAGATTGTATCCTCAGCTAATTTGCAGATGGCACTAAGCTAGGGGGAGTGGTAGATACCTTGGAAGGGAGGGATAGGATACAGAAGGACCTAAACAAATTGGAGGATTGGGCCAAAAGAAATCTGATGAGGTTCAACAAGGACAAGTGCAGAGTCCTGCACTTAGGACGGAAGAATCCCATGCACAGCTACAGACTGGGGACCGACGAGCTAGGCAGCAGTTCTGCAGAAAAGGATCTGGGGATTACAGTGGATAAGAAGCTGGATATGAGTCAGCAGTGTACCCTGGTTGCCAAGAAGGCTAATGGCATTTGGGCTGCATTAGTAAGAGTGTTGCCAGCAGATCGCGGGAAGTGATTATTCCCCTCTATTCGGCATTGGTGAGGCCGCATTTGGAGTATTGTGTCCAGTTTTGGGCCCCCCACTACAAAAAGGATGTGGACGAGTTGGAGAGAGTCCAGCAGAGAGCAACAAAAATGATTAGGGGGCTGGAGCACAAGACTTATGAGAAAAGGCTGAAAGAACTAGGCCTGTTTAGTCTGCAGAAGAGAAGAATGAGAGGGGATTTGATAACAGCCTTTAACTACCTGAAAGGGGGTTCCAGGGAGGATGGAGCTAGGCTGTTTTCAGTGGTGGCAAATGACAGAACAAGGAGCAACAGTCTCAAGTTGTAGTGGGGGAGGTCTAGGTTGGACATTAGGAAAAAGTTTTTCACTAGAAGGGTGGTGAAACACTGGAATGGGTTACCTAGGGAGGTGGTGGCATCTCTATCTTTAGAGGTTTTTAAACTGAGGCTTGACAAAACCCTTGCTGGGATGATTTAGTTGAGGATAGTCCTGCTTTGAGCAGGGGGTTGGGCTAGATGACCTCCTGAGGTCCCTTCCAACTCTAATATTCTATGATTCTATGTAGGAAACCACCATTCAAATCTTTGTTCTGAGTCAAAGACAGAGTGGTGATTAGGGAAAGGTATATTGCAAATACAGTGCACTATTTAGTTTTAATATAAATTATTTTCATGGACTCCTCTGGCACACATTATGATTAAAAATACTACATGTGTAGCTAAACTGTAAAAGAATTGTCCCCACCTCTTCTTTTGCAAACAGTATGTGCAAATTCCATGGTGTGGAACTATTTGGCTAGATACCACCAGAAGACTGCTCTCCTGGACAGCTTAGGAGATCTGCAGACTCCTGAGCAGCTAGGCGAGGCACAAGCAGCTATATCAGTGGTTCCCAGCCTGTTTGGCTCGAGGGCCACAAATACCATTTTTACAACCCTGAAGGGCCACCGGTCTATCACCTCATTAAAATGTATTACATATAGACTATTAAGGACTACAAACCGCTACAGTAAACAGTTTGGTGCTACTGTGCTCACTTTTACATTCACTATTTATACCTACAAATTACTCGCAGTATGTCGCACACTCACAGACAAAGCAGTAGTGTAGACAAGTGACTGTCACTACACACGGAAGCACGTGGCCTGGCAGCTAAGTCATGGTGGGTGGTCCGCTAAGTGCAACCCTAACTGGAAGGCCCTGATTCTTAGAGTCCTGCCCCTCCTCCAGCATGGAAGGCCCTGGTTGCTCCCCCAGCAGCCCTCCTCCACCCCCCCGGCAGCCAGACGGAAGGAGTTCGGCGAGGAGGCTGCCTCCTTGATGATCTCCTGTCCCCCTGGCTGCAGCAGGGAAATTGCATGCGTCCTGTACCTGTGTGTGCTCCAGCTGGGTTCCTAGACAGTGACTCCCTTCTGCAGCCAGGAGGACAGGAAATCAGTGCTCCCCTCCCTCTGGCTCCAGCCGGGACCCCAGCACCTAGGGACCAAGGCAGAGCGCTTTGCCGTGCTCCCTGCAACAGCCAGGGGGAGGGGAGTGCTCATCTGCCATTCCCTTGGCTTTAGCAAGGAGCCTGCACCGGTCTTGTAGTCCCACAGCAACATGCTCCGCCTAGGTACTTAGGCAGTGGCTTCTTTCTGCAAGCAGGTGGAGAGGAGCAGCGGGCCACTCTGAAAGACTCCACTGGCCAGTTTTGGCCTCCGGGCCACAGGCTGGGAACCACTGAGCTAGATAAAGAACTGTTGAGGTGACCCCTTGGCACAATGTGGGTATGGGAGGTCTTCAAAACTTCTTCTGCATGCAGTGGCTTAAACTATAAACACTGGTTTAAGCTCTAAGAAGATTAAATAAGTCAGCACACATTCCACATAATCAAATTAAAGCAGTTTAGTTTGCCCTTAACTTACCAGCACAGGTATCCCCAGTTAGCTTGCTTGGACATTACTGTAATGGATTTCTTTCAGAGCCCCTCTGAACACCTTAGCAGCCTGACAGCTGGGAAAGGTTCTGGCTGGTGGAGTTTTTAAGATATTGGCAAGCCTCTGAAATCTTTCTGCAAGGCATCTATCTGTCTGAGATATGCAGCTCCTAAGGCGCACCGAGGCACTCGCAAATTGGAGAACTTGTCTCAGCCGCATTTGGAGCAGTTCACTCTCTCCGCTAATTTAACTAGCTCTACATAGAGGCACATCATACCTTTCCTTAAGTATACAAGTAAGCTAAAGGGGGAAAGAAAAACTACTGCACGTTCTCAATCAGCAACATTTTAAGGCTCACAACTCCTTCAGATAAAATCAATTTACTCTGGAGTAAGGCAGGCCATGCACTACTCCTCAATAAGGCTATTTTCATGCATTTCAGTTGTACGGTTATTTATAAAGGTCAAAAAGATATTTTTATATAGGGAAATGTCGATTTTATTCACTCTCAAAAATGACAATCATTTATGCACAAACATTAAAAAAAAAAAAATCACCTGTGTGTGGACACTGAGGACCAAATTTTCACCTGCATAAAAAACCTATTGGGTAAGAAGCGGGGGAGGAGGGAGCCCTGAGGGCTAATCTGTACTGGTCTCAGCCCTGGAGTGATTTAGAGCAACCTAGAGGCCGCTTTTACTCACGTTAGTTAATATATGTCCCTAAAGACAGTGCTGTGTCATGCTTCCTCCCATCTTCATCATGTCCTCGGCCCTAAAGTGGGTGGGGGGCTGGTTCTGCCAGCTTTATGTCACCGGAAAATTCCCCATCTACCAAAGAAATAATCCACTGGGCTGTTATGGCAGAATCCAACTTCTTTTCATTGCCTGAATGACATGAATGGGCCAGAGCAGACACCAGAACTTGGCCCCCAAAGTGGAGAATTTCATCTCAAAACTTGAACATTTCAGGATGTTATAAATGGGGTTTGACATAGAAACCACTATCCATCTTTAATGATAGTGGTGTCTGTCAGGCACCCACTGTAAAACCACTTTAGAATAATCTTCTTACCCATCCGGGCACTACATAGAATAAGGAATGTCCTACTTCGGAAGAAATGTCCTACAACTTTTTAGAAATGTAGCCCACTGCTGCTTCTGACTACAACCAGTATGCCAGAATCCAAAGTATTGGAGGCAGCAGACAGAGAAAAAAGTTTGCAGTTAACTTATGGATTACCTTTTGCTGGTTTTCCGGATACCTACATCCACTGTTGGATTCTGGCCATAACAGTCCAGTGCATAACAGTGCATAATACATATATTAACAATGATGAGGCAGTTGGTGTGCTTTATATACCTACTTAAGTTAATGGATGTTGTTTTGCTACCTTGTCCTCCCAACACCTCCATTTGTTTACCCATCTGTTTTTTTGGATCTTCTGTATAGACTGTCAGCTGTTTTTGTCAATGACTGTCTTTTTGCTATATGCATACACGTGGTGAGAGCAGCGGTACCCTGATCTCTGTACAGAAATACTGTAACAGCAATAATTAATAGCAATAATAATAAACCATAATACTTTGTATTTGGACATTAAATATTCATTCATGAATATGCAGCAACTTTCTTCAGAACTAGCAGGTGACCATTTCAAGGAAAAACAAGTACCGGTAATTACACAAATACACATACACACACACAAACATATATATGTATTTATTGTAAAATAAGGGTAAATTCATGATGAGTCCAGATATATCCTGTGCTCTGAATAGTCCTAATATTTTAAAACAACCAGTTTTATGAGCATGCATGTCCAATCCTAGTATGGGAAATATTTCTACATACACTTAGCATACACAAAGGGCAGAGGACAACAAATGCCAGTTGCTGAATGCAGTACTATATTTCATGCACTGTGGGATGAAAAACAGGAAAATTGTCAAGAACACTGCTTCTGTAAAAATTAGAAATATTATCTTGTACACTGCTCTGTCAAAATAAAAATAAGTTTGAACAAAAATATGTATGGGAGAATAAATAAAATATCCATATTATCATATTGAGATCACAGCCCTACACAACACAGAGCTAGCTCACTACATCATAAATTGCAGCCCAAGTGTATTCTTTCACAAATTAACCAGTATCTTAATTACAGCTGTAAGGCTGTGGCATGGAAAACCTGATCTAAATTGCAACATTGCCACTTGTGAATCACAGGTTTTAGAACTAGGGAGAGGATGGCAGGCCAGTTTTCGTAAGCCTCAATCTTGTACAAATTTGCTCCAACAGTCAAGGAGCCCAAGTGATTTCTCAGGTTTGTTCTTCAGGGCAGATATCTATTTGGTGGCACAGAAAAAAAAAGTGTCTTCCATGTATACTCTCAACAGCTAAGAATGTAGGTGTGAGCACAGTGGTTTGGGGATACTTTTAAAATGACATAGTTAAGAATTTGCACAAAATTGAAGATGTTATGTACACTGGGAATGCCAAGGCTGACTTTTTCTTTTTAGGCTAGAGTCCATGCAACAAAACAGCTTTCTAAGTACTATAAAGTGGAACAGAAGAGTGGGTTAACCCACTCAGTCTAAAAATGAATTGAAACCCATATTAGATGTGATTATTAGACAAGGAGAAGGTGTTCAGGCACATGCTGAGAAACTGCGCCAATGCCTTCTAGAAACTTAGAATGAACAATGAGTGAAGTATACTGAGAAGCTAGTCAAGGAAATGCCATGTTTTCATCATGTAGCTATTTGTACTAAAGGGTTTAAATTTAATAAAGAGGCTATTTAAAGGCACTGGTTTACAGTGTAGAAAAGTAAATATCATTCCATATGTTTGTAAAAGTTGCAACCCCTTAGGATGTATATTTCAAATATAATGCAGCTCTTCAGTTATGAAGAGACTTTACCCTTAGTATTAATGCTCACTTACAAACGTTTGCTCTTGAGCATGAACTGAATTTGTGTGATGCCCAAATAGCTTTTGTTCGTTCCTGTAATTGTTTACAGACAACAGGTTCCATGTGCTGGGCCAGATTGTCCTCTCAGTCGCGGCAGGGTAAAGCAGGACTGACAGGCCTGGAGTGAAGGCGCTATGGTGGATTTACCTCGCTGTTACTGGGCAGACCTTACCTACTGTTTTATTTTACAAGCTCTTTGGTTGTTTCACAAAGCAGAAAATGAAATTAATCGAGGTGGAGAACTGAAGGCAAGTCCTCCTTTCCTCCTGCACCCAAAGTTGGCATAGGGGTTTCTACAGGAGTGGAAAGGGATTCGCTCTCAGAAGCTCTCCACATATCGGTGTGTCTGCATGTATCTCCATAGCTCTCCCACATCTTCCTTGACCTACCAAAGAGAGCCTAATTCCGCTGTGACTGGGTCTCTGTGGCCAGGGAGGAAGGGACAGGATTTGCCCCTTATTGAACTAAAAAACTACCTGTGAGCTTAACATCTGGGTACCTGTAAAGTATATGTCTACACCGCAGGCTGGGAGAGTGCCTCCCAGTCCAGCTAGACAGAATCGCAGCTGCTTTGCTCAAGCTAGTGCACTAAAAATAGCAGTGTGACTGCTGCGGCACAGGCAATGGCTTGGGTTAGCTGCCTGAGTCCAAGCTTACTTATTCTCTGGGTCCGACCATGAGTGGGTTGCTCAAGCTGCAGCCCATGCCACAATGCCCACTGCTCTTTTTAACACGTGCTAGCTTGAGCAGAGCTAGTGGGAGTCTGTCTGCCCGGGCTTGGAGGCGCGGTTCCTGTTGCAGTGTATATGTATACCTTTTAAGGTATGCTCAACCAAGGTCATGACCCCATTGTCCTAGACAGCCCCTTCCCCAAAGACCTTACAGTCTAAACGTCAGTCTAAGCCACACAGAGGGTGGGAGTGAAAACAGAAGCACCAAGAAGTCAAGTAACTTGCCCAAGGTCACACAGCACCAAACCAGAAAGAGAACCTAGCTCTCTCAATTCCCAATCCAGCAGCCTGTCCACTTGGTCACTCTGCTTGTATGTGAAGAGCGAGTAGCTATATTTCAAATGCAATTGCTAGAGATCTATTATTCAGTCAATACTATTTATATGATTTAATATTTTCACTGTGCATGGCCTCCAATATGGTTAACAATTTGCAGCTGAGTATTTATAAAATAGATAACTGCACAATTAGATTAAAATCCTATTAGTTTTGCCTCCAGCCGTATAGCTTTTTCTAAGTCTCCAGTGGTTATAATTGATATATTTTTGTAAGCAAATGTGTGGTGCTTTCAGCAGACTGATGAAACATGCCTTTTTTTTTTTTTTTTTTTTTTTAAAGGGATTTTGATTCAGGGGCCAGCTTCCCCTCCACTTCATTTACACACATATCCCCAATCCTGCTGTTTGTAGGACTGGGCTATCTTCAGCCAAAAGGAAAAAAAAATTACTTTATAATTCAATCTTCATTTTTGTTTGGTTTTTAAATTTATAAAAAAGCCTTATTTAACTATAAAGAACTACTCAATATTTTTATTCCAAGGACATTCAACTTTTTAAAAGTATAAATATATGTTATATAAAATGGTTGAATTTGTTTGCTTTTGGTTCACATTATTCAGTGGAAAACTACAAAGTGCTGTAATGATGGGTATAAGTGATCTTCTCACAAATCTGACTTTAAAATGTGGTTTATTTAGAATGCAAAAATGCACATGAAATTTAATCAGTATCTCGAGTCACATTACATACCTCTGTTCTACAGGAACTGAGCAAATAAATTAGCTGAACAGGGGCATAGTACCAGATCCATCCTTACTTGGTTACAGCACCTTTTCCTAGGAACTTCCAGCAGGGGAAGCTCTTAGCACACCAGTGTCTCCACACTTCTTAAAGAGAGAGCAAAGTTTAGTCAAGACCAGGCAAAGGAGGGGAAAAAAAATCAGTGAAAAAGCAAGCAACAATGCAGTAACTGTATTGGCCATTAATAAGAATATATTCCAATTAAATGCCTTTGCTGTGTTTTGAATGGTTTTAACACCCATATATAAAGTTTTCAACTTTTTTTGTTTATAAGTTTGGGGTTCACAAGAGTCCCTCAGTGAGAGAACAGTTGTTTACTTCGAGCTTGACAGCCAGGCTTCAAGCTTTGTGTTTTGCTCACTAATCCCTCATCTGAAAACTACTTGCATTTTTGTTCCCAGTTCACCTTGGTGAAAGAAACCCAATTCCATAAATGATAAATCCAATGTCTGCAGTCACCTAATTGCACAGTGAAGCAGAAGAAAGCCTTGCAAATGGTATACAATTTTCAAAGTGTTCCAAGCCTTAGGCAAAAGCCTTTCAACTGTGTCTAAAACTGAATGATAAAATATGTTGTACAAATTATCTGTGAACAGGAAACATGTGGTAGTGGCAGGGGACTGAAATGTAACACTTGTAAAGAAATAGGAACTGCCAGTCACTAATACCCTTTTACTTTTATTTCACTTGCAAGTTTCATCATTTTTTTCACAATCAGTGATTTTAAAGTTTATACTGAGACATTTATCAGATCTCACTAGGCCAGTTACAGCTTTGTATCAGAAACAACAAAAAATAATATTCTGCATGAGGCTAAAGGTTTAGTTTTGTCCCTTTCTACATACTCTGCAAATGTTTGCTTTATCATTTTGGGAATGCTTATGGATGGAATTTTGAAAAAGTCTGATTACTTCAGAAAGGGCTAAAATGCCAGTCCAACCTATTTTGGACCCAGGTAATCACAAATTGAAAAAACTTTCTCAAGTCTTGTATATAAAAATAATAATAATACATATAATGCAGGAATACTGTTCAACAAAAACAGAGATGATTCTCTTCTGAAAGCTCATTCCTGCTTCCTTACTCCTTAAGCTCCTACAGAAATGGTTTAGCTTATGATATCTCCTGTTTTGTAAAGATGGAATCCTCATCACCAATACCAAACCCTGTGCACGGTGGTCCTTATTTACTGGTTTTTTTATAGTTTATCTCCATAAGAACCCTTCAGGGTAAAAAAAAAAAGCTTGTGTTTTGTGCTTCAGCTTGCAGAAAAAAAGTAAACTTTTGCCTATTGTCAGAAAATTATCTGGGGAAACAGCAACACTAGGAGATTTAAAAAAAAAAAATCTACTTCCAACCACTCAAAGTCTTTTATGAGATGCACTTTGAAGGGGTTATTTGGGCCCTGATTTAGCAAAGCACTTATGCACGTGATTAACTTTAATCATGTGCTTAAGCTCATCACTGCTCAGCAAAGTGTTTAAGTGCTTTGCTGAATGACAGCCTTAGTTTTTATTTTAAAACCTTGCTTTAGGCTTTGTTAGTTTGTTGTGTATTACCTGTCTAATTAGATCACATAAGGTGTGCTTAGTCTACTGTGGTGTACGTGCCTCCTCCTCACGGTAGCTGTGCTGAAGGTATAGAGGCGCTCTGTGTGGATGGAAACCCGTGACACTGTGCATTGAGATACGTTGTTAGGGCACTTTACTCTGCACCTAAAATATACGGGTGGGATTTCTCAGAAGTGCACAGCGCTGGCCTAACTTTGCTGCCATTGAAGTCAATTGTAACACTCCCACTCACTTCAGTGGGAGCAGAGTTAGGCCAATTGCTAAATCTTTTTGGAACTCCCACCAACACTTCCACTCACAGAGCTGTGGATCAGCAGAGAACTTTTGCTCTGGGAGGTGGCATTCTGGCACCTTACATGAGCACTAAATTTATCTGAAACTTGGTTTAAAAAAAAAAGAAAAGAAAAAGAAACGAACCATTGTCTGGCCTGGCAGACCAAGACAGTGCCAAAGCACGGAGCCAAATTCAGATCTAATGCAATCCTCAGCTCTCAGGCTGAGAGAGCTACTTACGTCACAAAGGTGCTCAGATACTAGGGGTGAAATACCTTATATCAGCTATCTACAGCCTTCTCAGGCTGGTTCATGGAATGGAGCTAATTGACTAAGAAGACAGCCACATGCAATTGAATGGATGACTGTAGGAAAAGATAGTCTTAAATGGGGAAGGGAAACAAAAGGTAAGGGAAAAGAGTATGCCTGATTAAACAGGTACCCCCAAATGAGTACCTGTAAGTAAGTACTCAAACTGCTGTTGACTTGCCTCAATAAAAATATAATACAGTTTAATGTAAATTTTCAGGATAATTTCTCTTTTAGATTAGAAACCCCAGTTTGAAGGAATGAAGCTCATGAGAAAGTGCTGTATAGCACAGTGGGTTTGCATGCTTTTATAACAATCATTTACATTTTTTATGGAGCCTTTCATTTGAAAGTATCCCAAAGTGCTTCATAAACTCTATCTATACAATGCCACAGATATGCAACCACATGGCAGTGTAAAGGGGAAATTCTGTGAAAAGGAGGCAGGAGCTAACTCTTACTCTCTGAAAATCATAGGGTTGAAAGGGACCTCAGGAGGTCATGTAGTCCAACCCCTTGCTCAAAGTAGAACTAAAGTACTATGTGATCTTTAATGTCTACATGCAGCAGATGAAACCTCATTTTTAAAAAAAGATATCATCCAAAAGAGTCCCACATATGAAGTGCATTGAAGCAAATATAACCATTTGGGAAAGATAAAGACTGAAACAGCCCCAATAAGATTTGGGGCTTGTGATTTTAAAGGAGTCCAGTCCCAGACTTGAAAGTTAGGCTTTAAGGCAATTGCTTCCAGAATTTCCCTGATATGAACTAAGAGCCAAATCCTGAGGCCTTAACTCTCTCCTTATTCAGGCAAAATCTCACTGAAGTCAGTGACGGCTGATATAATTAAGGATTGAGTAAAAACTGCAGGCCATCTTCCTAGGGAAAGTCCTCTGGAAAGAGGCCCCCAAAAGATGGGAAGATATGTTTCATTGAAGTCGTTCTATCAAAATGGGGGAAGGGAAGATGAGGAGTTTCCAGTCTTATCTAAGGAATGAACTATGTGTGAGGTTAGCTCCTCAAACTCACTGATCTCCAAAGGCTATGTTATCTCCTTACTGGCTCTAGAACTTCTCAAATTCTACAGTGAAGTTATGCTGCCAGGGACTTCAACGTGGCATAGGACAAAGAAATTTACTGAGACTTAAACCTTGACCTAGTGTTACACTTCAAGGTCAGTTGAATTACATTCTACCTGCCTAGTATAATTCTCCCTATAGTTCCAACTGTGAATATTATTTCTTTCTTCCCTACATTAAATAAAAGCCATGCAGTATTGCTGGTGGAGAAATATCTGCTTTCCTCCACCCCACCAGTGGCTGCAGTGGTCAGTGAATGATCCCTCTGTTTGCAAAGCTGTTATTACTAATGTTATTTCCACTCTGATGTTTTCCAGTCATCTCAGTCAGGAGAGCTTTTTCAGTAAATCACTCCTTTTGTAACCTTCTGCTTTTAAATATAATTGAAAGTTAAAACCCACCTTGCAGTCTACAACCTCTGCAAAGAAGCTGTCAATTAAAGACATCACGTGGGAGTAAAGATCAATGAGTCCAAAATCAACTCAGCATGTGAATTTTTCTGCGACTGGACAGGACAGGAAGAGGGAGGAAGTCTGTTCCATGGTTACGGTAGTTGCCTGGGATGTGGCAGGTCTGGCATTTATTCCCTGATCTACCACAGACTTCTTGTGTGACCTTGGACAAGTCACTCGGCCTTTTTGTGCCTCAGTTCCCCATCTGTAAAATGGGTGTCCCGGAGAGGCGATGGGCACTGCTGGGATAAAAACCGTCCATTATGAAAATGATACCTTTATGCTGAGTTGGTCACAGGATATACACATAGGACAGGGAGAGACTATTTACTGTTCTTCAGTTGGTACAACTGACTAAGCAGAAGGGACAAACTATTGTTCTATGTATTGATATGTGAAAGACCTCATACTAGACTGGTACATAGTGCTAGTACAGAGAGCTAGGGTGAAGATTTGAGAGAAATGTGGGATGTATTTGGTGCAATTGGGGAGGTAGTGTGCTATAATAGAGAGGCCATTATCCTGTAAATCAGGAGACCTGGGCTCTTAGACCCTGTTTAGCTCCTCCCGAGTGCACCTCACTCTGGATGTTAGACTTGACCTCTGGGCTGCCGCCCCATTTCCCAAATGTGTTAACTAACAGTCTCAACTTGTTTTGGCACCTGTATGAATTTCCTTTTGGGAGCCTGTGACAGCAGATGTTTGCAGTGTCTTCAAACCAAAACTGTATTTATTCTTCCTCAAAAGATACAAACCACCTAGAGCAAATGGTAAGAACAATAAAGGACCTAAACACATGGGTATTCCTTACTCATTTGTTAGTTTCCCTCAGCCCGGCTAACTCCAGCTCTGGCAGGGAGAAACAGATTGTTTTTGCTCACAACATCTGTATCTTTCTGTGTTTCAGACAGTCTCAGTCTGTCATCTTTCACTGATACCCTGGTTAGTCTCTCTCTGTAAAGAGGCTGACATAAAGTACACATAAAGTTTGCAGACGATACTAAGCTGGGAGGGGTGGCAAGTGCTTTGGGGGATAGGATTAAAATTCAGAATGACCGGGATAAAACTGGAGAAATGGTCTGAAGTAAATAGGATGAAATTTAATAAGGACAAATGCAAAGTGCTTCACTTAGGATGGAGCAATCAATTGCACACATATAAAATAGGAAATGATTCAGGAAAATATGAAAGAGTACTGCAGACAGGGATCTGGGTGTCATAGTGGATCACAAGCTAAATATGAGTCAACAGTGTAACACTGTTGCAGAAAAAGCAAACATAATTCTGGGATGTATTCGCAGGAGTTTTGTAAGCAAGACACAAGAAGTAATTCTTCTGCTCTGCTCCATGCTGATTAGGCCTCATTTGAAATATTGTGTCCATTCTGGGCACCACATTTCAGGAAAGATGTGGACAAATTAGAGAAAGTCCAGAGAAGAGCAACAAAAATGATTAAAGGTCTAGAAAACATGTCCTTTGGGTGAAATTGAAAAACCTGGATTTTTTTAGTCTGGAGAAGAGAAGACTGAGTGGGGACACATGATAACAGTTTTTAAATACATAAAAGGTTGTTACAAGGAAGAGGCAGAAAAATTGTTTTCCTTAACCTCTGAGGATAGGCCAAGAAACAATGGGCTTAAACTGCAGCAAGAGCGGTTTAGGTTGGACATTAAGAAAATCTTCCTAACTGTCAGGGTAGTTAAGCACTGGAATAAATTGGCTAGGGAGGTTGTGGAATCTCCATCACTGGAGATTTTTAAGAACATGTTAGACTAACACCTGTCAGAAGTGATCTGGATAATGCTTGGTCTTGCCATAAGTGCAGGGGAGTGGACTAGAAGACCTCTCGAGGTCCCTACCAGTCCTACAATTCTATAGAAATTACCCATTGCTGATACAAGTGTCAGCAACATGTGCAGCTGAACTGGTGTTTTAACACTGCCTTATAGCTAAGAGCACAGCCAAGGACAAAGAGCTACACCTGTGGTCAGAAATGTAGAATTCTAGTAGACTAGACAAGCGCTATATTATGGTTATAGTCACCTTAAAATAGGACAGAGTGAGAGGGAGAGAGAGTAACCAGTGGGGGTGAAGACACCAACATAAAGTAGACCCAAGGAAACCATTAAGAATAGGTAACAGTAGGTCAGGGACCTAAAGAACATTGATTTAAATGGGAGCACACTCCAGCCATTAAGGAGGAAGTGGAAGTCATTAGGGTTCAGAGCCCTAATAAGCAATTAGGCATTTGGGTGGCAGCCATCAGCTACAGATGAGAAGCAAAACTAATTGCTGCTGCAAGCTCTGAGAAGGAGACGCCCCCGTTCTCTCATGAAAGATGAGCAGTCTCAGGACAGCTCTACACTACCACTTAAGTTGAAATAACTTGCCTTGTTCGGGAGTGTGAAAAAGCCACCTTCTGAGCAACGCAAGTTCCAGTGACCTAAGCGCCATCCACGCTGCCTCTCATGGAAGCGAAGTAATTATGTCGACGGGAGAATGGTCTCCCGTTGTCATAGAGAGTCTTCCCCAGAAGCGCTACGGTGGTGCGGCTGCGCTGATGTAGCACTTCTAGTGTAGACTAGCTCTCAAGGAAAAGCAGTTTCTTAGAAGTCTTTCTTGTAACTGTGGAAAGACAGAAAGGGGGAAGGGGTTAGATACTCCATATGTCAGTAACACACCACTTCTGTTGTTGTTGCTGTCAGAAGAACCCTAAAAATGATTAAGTTTAAGGGTAACTTTTTCAAAGGGATTCAGTAGCAGAGTGACATTTTATATCATTTGAACCAGGGCTGATGTTCCATGTCTCCATGGAGAGATCTTCAGACCACTTATGCATGAGTGTAAGTTTGCTCATGTGAATAGTCTCCTTGGCTTCATTGGAACCAGCCACGTGAGTGATTTTACTCATATGCATGTTTGCAGGATCTAGCCTAAGAACATGGTATGGATTACACTGTCAATTCACAAACTGGTCATTAGGCTAGCCATTTCAATCAAAGGTCATCTTAAATGTGAATCTGAAGCACATCAATTTTTGTTTGCAACCCTTTGTTGTTTTTGAAGTTTAAGGAGAGCCCCACATTCCCCCCCCAAAAAAGCTATTTATCATTGTTTTATTTATTTTTTGTTTTAAAATATCAGGTCATAACTTTGCTAGAGAACTTTGGCAAGTTGTCTGGAGTGTCTGAAGACTGATGACAAATAAGGCTGTAACCAGAATGGCTGTTCTTCCTCTATCTCTAAGTGAGGTGGTGGGAATGAGGGAGGAAGGCATATGGAGCTAACCCCCAAAAGATAGAAGGCATTACATTTGTTGGACATCACCTAGCCTGATCCAATGTTGCTTTGAGTCACTCCTTTGGTGAGCTAATAATCACTCACAATGGTGCATGGAGAACTCATTAGTCACTACATAACCATAAAAGAAATAGCCCGTTTGAAGCTTTGAGGTTAACAAATGGCCCTGCCTCTCTCTACCTCTTTCTGTTTGGTCATGCAGAGTGTATCTTTTTGAATGAGGCCTTGACTGAAATGAAAGGGGCACTGGTAATTCAAAAATCGCACCTCTGTCTGAAAATATTTTACCTACTATTGTGACAAATAAATCCTACATTCACTGTAACAGAGAGATTAGAGATTTTTCTTTCTTTCCATTTTGTTTACTTTATGCGTTTGACAGCACTTTGTGTATAACAGTCTCTCCTTTTCCTCTGTTAATCTGGGTCTTTTGCTCAGCACCAGGAGAGAATGAAATACTTTTAAAAGAGAATGTGATTGTAAACCCAAAAAATAGGGGCAGAAGAACTCCAAGTCAGGTGTAAGACTACCTGAAATTACTTTAAACTTCTTTTAAACTGAGTAGATTTAAAGTGACCCAGGCAACACACAGGATGGATCCCTTGCCAGACAATATAGTTAAGAATACATATGGATGAACCTACTCCATTAAAATAAAAATAAAAAATCATTTAGGAAAGGCACTTAAATTCAAACTGAACCAAATCTTTCTGATGTCTGAAAAAGTTTGGTTCACTTTTATTCTAAAATAATGTTTCATTTTGGTGCATCTCTTTATATCCTTTTTCTAGCCAGCAACTGAGCTGTAAGGACAGAATACTGCAAGAAAATCTTCTCTTGTAATGAGTTCCAGAGAGGTAGCCATATTAGTCTGTTTTTAGCAAAACAGCGAGAGCCCTGTGGCACCTTAAAGACTAACAAATTTATCTGAGCAGAAACTTTTGTGGGCAGAAACCCACTTCGTCTGACGAAAGCTTATTCCCAAATAAATCTGTTAGTCTTTAAGGTGTCACAGGACTCTCGCTGGTTTTCTCATGTAATGTTCCTTCCCAGTGTATTAGAATCAAGAGATCTTGGTAAACAACTGAATCTTTAGAGGCTTATCCATACCAAATTTATCTCAACCTATATAGAGTTTATCTCTTAATTCGCTCTGATGAGTTATTTTGCCTCAATAATTTCTGACCCTCCAATTAAATATTTCAGCATGTATGTACTTCTAACTGCATTTACCTGCAGCCGCCTTTTTTTTTTTTAAGCACAGAAATAAAGTTTAAATACTAGGGAAACAGCTTTTCTTGCATTGAATCATTTTTAGATATTTGGGGCCTGAATCTCATCTCACATTGGTTTATATCAAATGTAGCCCCACTGAGTTAGACATCCTGAGATGTGACATCACTCCCTTTTATTTCCCTGTATCTTTTCTTTCCTCTTTTCCTTCCCATTGATTCCTTTCTCTTCCTCTCTCCTCTGTTTCATTAGTCTCCTCTCTCTTAGTCACATTCTGTCTTTCACCACACTTTCTCTCATTCTTCTCTCACTATTCTACCCCAATGAACTGGACATATTAGAGCTACTTAGGCTATATAATCAGCTAGGCTGATCAGGAGAAAAGAGCACTCTGGGTAAAATATTGAATAGGAACTTAGTCAATGCTTTTCACTGTCTGGGCACTGCTCTGGGAATACAATGGATGCATTGTGAGACTATAGGCAAGATTCTCAGCTGGTGTAAATCAGTTTCGCTCCATCACAGTCAATGGAGCTATGCCAAGAAATACCAGCTGAGTCTATTTATTCCAAGGTCTAGGTGGAGCCAGCTGAGAAACCAAAACACCCGTCTGTAACAAAGTTGCAGTCTCCAGACTTCATAGTTACATGGAAACTGAATTACATGGAAACTTACACCCACATATAGCTTGCAAGAACAAGTAGTTAATGTTAACTATTAATGTTTGTGCAGTTCTTTGAAAGAGAATCAAGTGCTAAGTATCATTAACTTCTCGCAGAACCCATTTTTCAACCTAGGGGCCAAACTCTACAATCAGATCCTTAAAGGGGCTTGCCAGTAAGCATCGTTTGAGGAGGACCATTTTACCCATTAGATCACACAACTGGTGTGTGGCAGATTCCCTGGATTTCTGATCCTTTTATTCCCCAGAATGAAAATCAGCATTCCAGTGTTGTCACAGCCTGTAGTCTCTTACTGACAAGCAACCCCTTTGCAAGATAACTTTTTATTATGAATAGGAACTATGTATAGAGATGAGGTAACAAAACTTTCTACAATTCTGTGCAGCTGCAGCCTGCCATTGCTCTGTCCTGGGCTTCTCTTTTTCTGCCTCAGCAGCTAATGGATACTGGGAAACCAAAGACTGCATCTAGAGCGTACAGGAAGTGTTGCATCTTTGCACTTCCTGGAGGATTTACTTTTTATCCTATCTTCCATTTTTTAGATCCCTTTTGAAAATTCCCTGACTGAACCAAAACACTATTAAATTAAACTATCAAACTATAACAAATACAATAACTAACTTAACTCTTCAGATTGCTTAAATTCAACATAACATGTCTCAATCAGTCTTTTAGAGCATTTTAACAATCTTCGTGATCTGCATTGCAAACCTTCCACAGGCAAGTCCTTGTCTGTAACAGAGTGTTCAGTTTCATGGTCAATAGCAGGGTCAGTTTGTGAATTGATTTCAATTTGTGTCTCCCCCCTCATTTCACGTCTCTTGGCCAAGTTGTCAGGTATCTTGTGCCGAGACTTTACAGTTCATTCATAAGATTTTGCCTTCATCTGTGACCTCTGAGAATGAGTGAAATAACTCTTGATTGATCATTATAGCTCTGACCCCCCAGTGCCTGTCTGGCCAAATTCTTACCAAATATTTATTTTTAAATGTGGACGAGGTCTTGCTCCTTTATTGTAATATTTTGTCTAATTGTCCTTTCACAGGCTTTTCCTCACTGTCAGAGACTCCTTAATCATCCTTTGGTTTTGTCCCATTACTGGTAATTAAGTATTTATGTGACTGTTGTAGAGAAGCTCAGCAGATGACTTTCCATATTGCTGTAGTATAGCTCTACAGCTGAGTAGTGCTAAATATGGATTTTCCATTGCATGCTTTGCTCTTTTGAGTACGTTTTTTGCTATATGTACTCTACTTTCAGCTCATTCATTCGCTTGAGGTTCTCTTTCATAATGAAAGTCAGACTTTTTAGCAAAGTCCAGGAATTCCCTATTTTTGAACTGGGGTCCGCTGACAGTTGTTGCCTTTCTAGGAATTCCATGATGTGCAAATACAGGTTTAATTTGCCTG
The DNA here is from genome assembly GCA_007922155.1 of Mesoclemmys tuberculata. Taxonomy (NCBI): domain Eukaryota; kingdom Metazoa; phylum Chordata; order Testudines; family Chelidae; genus Mesoclemmys; species Mesoclemmys tuberculata. Next base: position 1,573,631 of record ML675618.1, read on the forward strand.
GCCATTGTTGCTGCTATGGTAGCTTCAAGAATGACTGCTTCTGGGAAATAGGTAAAGTAGCCCATTACAACCAGACGATCATATCTTCCCAAGTTGAGCATGTCAGTTCCAACTTTGTCTCAAGGAATTGCAAGTCGTTCATTTAGTATCATTAGTTCTTTCTGCTGGGAATCTCTATACTTGATACATTCCACACCTACTCACCATTTCTTCAGGGTCACTATTCATCTGTGGCCAGAATACAAACTTCTCTAGCTCTTGTTTTTTATTTAGTCATTACCAGGTGCCCTTCATGTATTTGTTCCAATATTTTCCTTCTAATCACTGTGAAAGCCACAATTTTTATTCCCTTCAAGAGCACTCCTGAAATCACTGAACGTTCATTTTTATAGTGGGACTATGCAGGTGGGAAGTGTTGATTTTATCCTCTTTTACTCATTGCTTGTATCACCGCTTGCAGCATTTCATCTTTAACTGTTTCTGTCTCCAATTCATTCCATATCCTTCAATATACAGCTTATCACATTTTTATCATGTTCACGGGTATGTTTACTGCTTGTTCTTGATCATCAGACTGTATATTGTCAGATGGAGCATATGCTCCTGAGATGGGTCTGCCATTACTAAGAGGTGTTCAGATCCTGGATCAGAACATACTTCTGTATTTTCAAAAGTAGACACTGTATAATTGGTTGTGCTTCTCTAAGTCCCTTTTTGTGTATTGCAGTCAGCGGTTTGTGATCAGTTTTTGTTTTGAAGCTACAACAATAGGGAAAGTAATGAAAACTTGTACATCCATAAACCAGACCTAGTGTGTCCTCTTCAGTTTGTGCATATATCTACTCTGCATCTGTCACAGTCCAAGGTGCATATGAGACTGGCAACCAATCAGTTCCGTAACACCATTATAGTGCTGCTCGCAGACCTCCTTTTGAGGCATTTGTGGAGTGTTTGATGGCTTTCAGTGGGTCAAAAAAAATTGCAGCACTGGAGCAAATGTCAGAATATGATTGAAATCATTAAACTCTTTCATGCTCTGACATTCATGGACTGACCTAGTGGAGAAGATATCTTAGATAATGTATGTAAGCGGTATAGATAGATATGAATTTGCTGACCTAATTCAACATGTCTAGTAGCCTTTGAATTTCCTTCTTATCTTCAGGTGTTGACATGCTCAGTATTATCTGAATCTTTGATTCCACAGTTAAGATTCCTTTAGTGGTCAGTCTCTCTCCCAAGTATGTTATTTCTGACATATGGCTTTATCAGTTTCAGGTTATTAGTACTCACATTTTCCAGTAATCTCCTAGTCATTCCTGATATTCAGTAGTAATGCTGCCCCAAATTATTGTGTCATCAATATACACTTCAAATATGCTAGACCCTGAAGAATGGGGCTTGTTGTATCGTGAAATTCTTTTGGAGCTGAACATATTTTGAAAAGCAGTCTTAGGAAGCAGAATCTGCCAAATGAAATTGCAGATCTTGGAGTGCTCAGTGTCTGAGGAGATCTGCAAAATCCAGCCAATGCATTTAATTTGCTAAGGAATTTGGATGTTGCCATCTCAGACTATGGTTCACTTTTTGTGGGCAAGTGGAAGTGTTCTATTTTTATATTTTTGTTCAGCTCTTTACGGTCCTTACACAGCTCCTTTTCTACTGTCATTAAGGAGTTAACCCTATCTGTTGATTCTTCTATTGATGCCACTTGCTGTCACGTTTTGCAGCTCTTCTTCTAGCCTCTTTCTTAAGACTTTTAGAACTTTTTTTTAGGATGTATCACAGTTTCTGCATTTTCTCTTAACCCAATCTTGTATGTTACTTAGTGACACCCATTTCCTATAAATATATCTTCATATGATGATATTAATACTTTCATATTTGGTTCTGTGTTGCCTTCCTAGCTCTCTCTGGAACACATCCTCTTAACGAGATCAAACACCTCACATGTGTAGGCCCAAGGCTGATTGCTTGCCACAAACTCTTGCTTTGTCATATTCCCTGTTGTATTTAAGTGTCAGTGACACTCGCCCAACACTGGAGTTGTTCCTCAGCATAGTCTTTCACAGATACTTTTGACTCTTCCTCTTTTATGTGCTCCTTAAGCCTTTCTAATTCAGTTTCTGTTATTGCATTTACTTGTGCCTCTGTGTTTGCCTTGTTCATCACATAAGTGCCCTTTTTGTACATTTAATTAGCCGGACTTTTGAGATTTCAGACTCCTCCATTATTGTACTTAAGAACAGATTTTCCTCTTCATCTGAGGATTCCCCTTCTGCACTTAATACATGCACTTTCCTGTTTTCCCTGCCCATTTTAGCATAACGTTTGGGTTTATTACAGTTTCTGCATATTTGCCAGAACGCTGGGCATTTCCTATATTCCTGCTGGTTATCACATCACTGGCATTGTTTCCTGCTTTCCATGTTTCTATTCGTGGCCAATTTAATTTCTGCTAACTTTTCTCCTGCTGGTTTATCTGTAGTACTCACAATCATGTGCTCAGTGCCTGTCTTTAGGCTTTTTATATGTGTTTCTGTTTCTTCTGCTGTTTGCCATGTACCTACTACCTTTCCTAGTGTCAGATCCACCCCCCTTAGTAACCATTCATGACCTTTTTTATTGTTATACTCTAAGACAGTTCTGGTCTCTAATGAGAGAGACTTTTATTATGGCATAATCACAGGATGGACTTTTCCGTTTTAAGTTTGTGATAAGCTCCTCTTTTATTTCTCCTTCCTTCTGTGTCCTCCTCCCAAACATACGTCTCACCTGAATAACATTTTTTCCTAGGGGCACAATGATCCTCAAACATTTTTATTATTTCTGCAAAGCTTTCCTCTCTCTTCCCCCTGCCATCCTCATGGAATGCACTGCAGTCATCTAGGGCTTCTCTGCCTGCCCCTGTGAAGAGCTGAGCAGTCTTTTGCTCTTTCTCCTGGTTATTTGCCCCAGTGATTTTCATATACAGCTAAAAATGCTGTTTGAATCATTTTCAGGCATCTCCGGCACTTCCCCTGATTCTCAGAGCTGGTGGGGCAGTTACATGCAGTTGCACAGGCTTTGTAGCAGCCCCTGCCAATTACTTCTCACTGGATCTGCCAGCACGCTGTGCCTCCCTGGCCTGGTACCATTTTTTTGGCAAGCAGAGCACTGTCAGGCTGAACCTATTATGAACAGGACTGCGTACAGAAACGAGGTAACAAATTTCCTATTACTCTGTGTAGCCTGCCCTGTCTCTGAGCTTCTTTATGTCTGCCCCAGCAGGAAGTGTCACTGGGAAGCCCGAGATTGTACCTAGAGCATACATGGAGCACGGCGGGACTTCCTGGAGGAGTTACTTGACAGCAGACAGCCCTCTTGTAAGCACGAGCGGCCCCTGCAGTGTTATCTCCCCCAAAGAAAAAGGATTAAGAAAAAGAGCCCAACATTGATTTTGTAATTTGCCCTTGAGGAACCGGCACAACGCTGAACAATGCGAGAGAATCACCGGTCTGAATGTCAAAAGTTTTGAGCACCCACCTTGCCAGCTAAAGCCAAGGGGAGCCGTGGAACTCTGTATCAGAAAGCCAGGCCCAGCACTGTGATGGGCTCGATCATGAGCCAGCCTATCCGTCCGCTGCCACTATTGCCTTCCTATAGGAGTGGGTGGCAGGAGCGGGGTGTGGACTGAGCTTTGCCTGTGGTCCCCCTGCACACCAGCCAGAGCGGCGGATCCAGCCTAGAGAGTGAAGTAAATTGTGCCAGGAAAGCACTGACACCAATTATTTTCCTCCTGAAGCAAGGGACTAAATTGTGATTCTCTGAGGCCTTGTCTTCGCTGCAGAGTTAACCTGAGTTATAACTTGAGCATCGCCACTAACGTGATCCTGTCCACACACACACACATACCCTTAACTCAAGCAATGTAGTGTTTCTAACTTACGTTGGCTGGCCTGTCAGGGGATATAGGCTTCAACTTGTCAGTGCTCAGACAATCGCTCTGTGCTGCTCAGACATTCACTGTGTCTCTCAAATATTATTTCGGAGTGTAACCACTCTCGTTTGAGCTAGGCTAACTGGGGAGGAGTTAACTAAAGGATAGATACCTCAAATTAATTCTGCAGTAGAGACATAGCTTGTGTCACAATTGGGTTCTTCCTTTACAATTGTGGCAGTACAACTACATGCTGCCCCTTGCACAGGGTACGCTGCAAGCCACCAATCTGGCCCTAGAAGATTAGGAAATAAGAGAACACATTTGTAGCAAGCAAAACAACAACCTAGAATATCATATTGCAGGCCATCCCAAATTTAAATAACCTCAGATGCTTTCACATTTTCCTCAGTGTTAGAAATAATTCCTCTAATCAAAAAATAGAAAAGATGAGATGTCCATGTGTTACAAAAGCGCCATTCAATATAACAATCCTTAAATAATGAGATATATAAACTTTTCCATTTTCTTAAGATTAATATTTTTACACTATCCTCCTAGGCAATGGAAATCGTAGTTGTAACGAGGTTTTCTAGTTTTGTGTTTTGCCATGCAGTAATATAAATGTAGCAAACTTCAGCCCAAATTCTGCAAATTGATCTACTGTGCAGAGCCACAGGCCCAAAGGGTATGATTTCAGGACCTGAAGATGAGCTCTGTGTAAGTCCGAAACCTTGTTTTTTTCATCAACAGAAGTCAGTCCAATAAAAGATTTCACCTTGCCACCTTGCCTCTTTAATAGCCTGGGACCAATATGACTACAACATTGCAAACATTGATTTCAGTGGAATTTAGACACCTAAGTATCTTTGAGGGTCTCAGCCATGGTGTCTGCTTGTGCTAAAACTTATATTTCCATATTACATCCCATGACATTTATCAAGTTTGCCCACAGATTTAATAATGGACATTGCCATATAATAGGCATTAAATTGTCACCACAGTTTTCAGCTCTCCAGAATACATCATTGTCTACTAAACCACATTTAAAAAAGTGTGGAAGGAAATTCATTGTGTAATTGTGGAATGTTATAATCTAACTATGGATTCCTTGGCAGTTTTCTGTGTGAAATCTAAAATATTCAGTCATTGCTTCTTATCAAAGGCACATCTATTTGTTTTCACTTTGCTCTTCAAAGGACTGAAAAGCACAAGGAAGCGTAAGTAAGTAGTCCAAATTTCTAAATGTTAAAATTATTATTTTTTGCATTTTTTAATATCAATAGAGTTGTCAGAGATGGCTCAGATGCCTCAGGTTGTAATGTAATTAAGGGTCATATTAATTATATGTAATTAAGGCTCATATTCATTCTCTCCTATTAGTTACCTCCCAAATTGTCTTTGTTTTGCAGGCATAGGCTGTAGACCTATCAGAGATATTTTCCCCCCAGAGAAAAATATCCATTAATTCCAACCTTTTCCAGTACTGGCTCCTCCCCCAATTTTTCTATTGATGTTTTTCAGACGTTAACAGAGTCTGAAAGAGCTCTCCATCTATTGATGGACTGGGGAGAACAGACTTCAGGAGTAGACGGTATTTGATTAGGTGCACCTACGCTGTTTAGGAATGCAGCAGACAGAGGTGCTTTGTCAAAGTGATCAGTTTTGGATGTTTTGAGTTAAAATTAACTTTAATCAGTAATTATTGTTGTCATTTTGACAATTTGGTATAACCATATTATGAAACGAGTGAATGAATTAAAGGACTCACACCTTAGAGAACCAAAAGAAGTTACACCAGAATTGGAACAAACACAGGACTTTATTTATTCCACCAATTTATTTTATAACCCAGAAAATTCTGAAACCTCCATCTCCTGTTACATGAAATCAGACTGGGTTTGTCAACACTAGGAAGAGCTCCTCTGCGTAAGGAAAAGCCTTATGTTCCATCTCCAACCCACTAGTCATGATTCCAGAAATTCCCAAATGGTTCCTAGCAGCCTGTGTCAAAAGGCCTAAAGCCAATACGAACAAGTAGGCATGGCAATGAAAGGCAGCCTTCTCTGCTATCTCTGCCGTGCTCAATGGATTTGGGTATTACTCCATTACATTGAGTTCACAACTCGTGAGTAGGAACAGACAATACAGATGTGCAAATGAGCGGTAAATCCCAAAAGTAGTACAGCCAGCACAAGAATTATTAGAACAATCGTTTGTGTCGGGGCAGCAGCAAGGACACATCACAAGTGCTAATACAGGGCACTTGAGCTCACGCATTAAGCTCAGGACTTGGGATCCAATTGCCATTTGTAACAGTGTATATTTAAAGCTAATGGTGGAAGAAAACACATTATTTCCTTGCAAAGGAGGGCTTGTGATCATTAGGAGACAACACAGAAAAAGAGAATAATTGTATAAAATAAAATGCCCAGTGGTACTAAGAAATATAGAATATGAAATCTTTCATGTGTAGAGAAGATTTTAGTATGACCATTTTCCTGGTGAAAAGGAAAAGCACTTCAAAATACATGCACAAAATCAGAAATATATACGTAATTTTTGGGATGTTAAATGCTTCTGCTGTGGCATAGAACATTGTCTCTGCTTGACAGATGGCATCCCTTGGGATAGGTTAAACCCAGAGCTCTGGCTAGTGTAAATGACACCATTGCAGATATATTGGCCTCCAAGTCCCCTCACAGAGGATAGCATTGAATACAGTAGCACATTGAGTTTTTGGGAAAGTATAATATAGCTGAGCCCATGCAAGCATGAGCAAGATTGCACACAGTATCACAGTGTAAAATAACCACAGGGGAAGCACATAAAAGTTTTGTTCTGGCCCCAGCTCGACAGAAATCGGATTAAAAATATCTGTCTCAGTGCAATAGACACACGTCTCATCTCAGCGTCTCAGTAATTAACCAGACAGAAGCAAAACATCATCCTTTTGGTAGCAGATTTTGGAGGAGGAAAACAACGTTATATGCGTAAGTGAACTTCCAGCAACATGTACCATATAAGATTTAGCATTTGATAGGACCCTGAAAGATCAAGTAGCTGGAAAAACTATGTGGATGGGGAATGACCCCCTAATTTGGGCTGTACTGTGATGTTTAAGCACCTCTGAGGATGGTATAGAGGTTCCCTGGCTCAAGAGCATCAGAGATGTTGCACCACCCCTCCTGGTGCTGCTACTTGTGACTGAGAATAGGCAGTGTACTAAAGCAGATCACATTGCAGCACACAGGCCCCACTCCACTGGTTGATATGTAGTGGAGAGGGAAGCTGTGACCTTGCCACTCCCTGATCACTTCTGGCATCATGCTCCCCAGGGGAACAAAAGTGAGTGGTCTTTGTGTTCTTCATAGCTGACAGAGTGCAGGGGCAGCTGTTGTGAGAAGCCCTAGCGCAACCACACAAATGGAGAGGGGAAGCTGTTGCATATACCTCCATGCCGGAGCAGCTACTCAGGGGCCACTCAAAATCCGACCCTCTATTTGCATCTCTTTTTGCAAAATGTGTGCTTCAAAACAGAAGTATTAGCAAACACTACAAGCTCATATATGCAACACACAAAGGATGAATCAGTCTGCAGTGTAATATGGCCTTCTGGCTGAAGCAGCATGGCATGGGGCTTGGGCTGTGCTGGAGCAAACTCACCTGTTAGCTACCTGTAAATGTTTGGTGTATTGTTTGTGTAAGGTTCTGGTTTTACTTAGAGTAAGCTGTTTCAAATGTCTCAAATCATCAGGGTTAAGCATCTTCCATCGAAAGTTGTCATGTGCTGTGCTAAGACTTGCCAAATGCAGAACAGCACATTTGCAATCTTTTGGTTATCATTTTCAAACAGGCTGCAAGGCATCAAGATCTTCCCATGGTGATCTTGGTTTTATCAGTTTGGTACTTGACTAGAAGATGTCACTTTTCTACTATGATCTTCAGATATTCCCTCTGTCAGCTGGAGCCTTTCCTATCACCTGTGAACATGGCTGTTCTTTGGTTATACAGAGGTCAGCCCTTTTCCACTCTAACCATTTTATTTTGATAGGTTTTGTATTTTAAAATATATACTCCATTTCCATGTTTGGATTTCCTGAGTGTAACATAGACCTCAACATGGCAAACAATTAAGCACATGAGCGCAAAGGGAGAATGTTTGCAACATTGAGCCCTTACTTCTCAATCTCTTTAAAAATGGATGGCAAAGGTCACAAGCCGAACTTAGAAGTAGTGTTACTGCCGAGGTTCATTCTTAAGAATTAAACCTGATTTTTCTGTGTTAGACATGGTTAAAAAATAGCTCCTCACACTAAAACAGGTCTAACTGAAACAAGTCAAAAATAAAATAAAAATAATAGGGGGTTAAAAACTGTATAATTAAAAATATTGTGTTTTCCTGAAAAATCAGTTTCACTTGGCAGACTACTGATCCATGCCCAGCTGATCATATGTTCTTTCATGGCACGTATGTCATTTGAATGGGTGGAAGGTTGCTATTTCAGTTCTGGACACTGAATTCAGTATTCTGTGTTCTGTAATTTCAGCCTTTTTCAGTCTTGTCATCGCTCTGATACAGTAGTGTGGGTGATATGTATGCTACAGTAACTCTCTCCAGGCTCAACAAATAGACTCACAGCAGGGGTTAGCCAGCAGGATGTCCATAGCAGAACAGAATTTCCCATCATTTGGTAGCAGCAGAAATTCCTCTTTTCCTATGTAAAGGAAAGTGCACACCTTTTAAAAAAATACGTAAGGATAGAAGGGACAGGAGTACTATAGAGTTTATTTTAAACTCTCTCCCTCTCAAGTTAATTATGTTGCTGGGCGATTGACAGGTGTTTTACCTGCCCACTTTTCCCATTTCTTGATGACAAGAAATAAACTGGGCACACACTTCCTTGGAATTCTGCTGCCTCCTTTGGAATGCTGGTTTAGGTAATAGCTTGCAATGCATAAGCTAGAAAAATTTTAAGGATATGTCATTTAAGGGTGTGGGGATAGTACCTAATCTCTGGTAGTACCGAATTTCTTAAGGTTAACTAAAACGCCCCAGTATTAGCCTCTGTTCAATTGCTTATGACTTTGTCAAATTTTAACCATTTGGACTGAATTTTTCCATGCTTGCGCCAGGTGATTTTCTTTTTGCATATGGAAAGTTTGTGTCTGTATTGTTCGTATTTAACAATTTAAAAATATTCAGCTTTGATGCTGAGCAAGAAACTGCTATTCAGAATTCAGGACCTGATTCCTGTAAGTAAGTAGACACCACTTTCTTAATTTACGGTAACAAGATAGAGCACTAAACTGCTTTGCCTTTTGTTTTATATTATCTTTTTTGTTTTTTAACGTATATTACAGTTGTGCTCAGGGGCTGCATTCAAGTCTTGGCTGAGTTGTATCGCAAGCTGTACGGATACTGAGAGGTCTAAGGTACTTATTCTTTTCCATATGTGCTTGGTTAATTTTGAACTGTAGAGTGGTAGAACTGCGAAATGGAAAAAAACCTGGATTTGTCAATGTATTCACAAATGTCCTTACTTCTCCACTACTCTGTCTATTCACTAATTACGAAAGATTGACATATTATTGTCCTGAAAATGTGCACCAGAAGTGTTATTTGCTCATTGTTTATTTGCTTTAACAAAAGTTGTAGTCATCCAATTAAGACATAGGAACAATACCATGTGACCTAAGTGACCAATCACACATGAACTATTGAAGGCATCAGTTCACAAACCTTTCCTTAGGCTGAAAATGGTTTATCATAAATGAAACACTGTGGAGTATTGGACACATTTTAAGAAATCAGGCTTGCTTCATGAATGATTTGTGGGGAAGAAAGGGCTAAATTCACAATGAATATTATTTGCAATGAATAGTTCAACCAGTTCTAATTATTTAGCACCTGGAGAAGAGAAAGAGGGAAATATACACACTAATGTGGCTGTTGTCTCTTTCCTGCCTAACTATCAGGTCTTGATGAAGAGAGGGGCAAATGTCTGTCATGCAAAACACTTGCTTGCAGACAAGTTATCAGTCAGCAAAAAGGATTTAACTGGTCATAACCAGAAATAAGTTTCTTTGTTGGAAAAAGATCTGATGCATATGTATCTAAAGACTTTTCTAGAACAGCTCAAATACCTCAGAACACATCAGTTGGCTGTCAGTAAGTGATGGCAAATTTCTGTCCTTGGTACATATAAAGCACCCAATTACAAACATACTTCCTCCACACACAACGGGGGAGGAACTTTGAGTAACCACAGGGAAAGATGCAGGTGGCTGTGGGGGCTGAAATGAGAGAGTGTATATGGCTGAAATGAGGATCAGGACTGCTGTCCCTCTTTCAGATCTTCTGCCTTCCTATTCGCAGGAGGTGGGGCAATGGGCAAGCCGCTGGGCTTTCACAGCACTTCCCCTTGTCTATTTAAGCTTATCCTCCATTTCAAGGAGCCTCTTGCTCTGGCAAGCTACCCCACACTCTCTTCCCTTAGCATAGCTTTGGTAATGCGTAGTTTATGGTGATGCTTGTCTGATCGATTGCCCGTTTTGGGACCAGGAAGGATTTTTTCCTGTTGGATTACGTTGGTGAGAGTTCTGGGTTTTTTTCCCCACCTTCCTCACAGCATTGAGGCACAGATTATAGCATTAAGACTTAATGTTAGGAAAAGAAAGACTTTTAGCTTGTTGTGAGTTTTGGCTGGTGTCCAGAATGGATAAAGATAAAAGGGAATAGTTCCCAGAGGCAGATGAGATCCAGGGTTAGGGAATCTCATCTAGGAAAAGGATAGACTTGAAGTCTTCACAGACTGAAGTCTTCCCCTGGAAATTTGTACTCCCCCACCAAGGGGAGGTGGAGAGAATTTAGAAGTGAGTAGAGGCCTAGGAGTTTGCCTATGCAGATCTACCCAAGTGATTGGTTGTACGGTGGGAGCCCTGACCACTCCACTGGATCCAACCTGGTCTGGAAGTGCGGGAGACAGTGCGCATATCACCTCTCCCAGTATTAAATAATAAAGTTGTGTCCTGCCACTTAAAATCCATCTCCTGTGTCTGTTGTTCATTCACACGGATGACCTGATCCAAGTGTGTTATGTACATTCTAATTCAAGTGATTAAAGACCACATTATTTCTGAAGTTACACATTCAACTGTTTCCATGTATAAATTAACAGACACACAGGGGTTGATCCTCAACTGGGGTAATTTATCGTATCGCATGAAGTTAACGGGCATTTGTGCAAAAAATTGTGGAGGCTGCGTTTGAAAACTTTGCCCTACATTATTAAAGAAATTAAAACAGCATCAGCATCAGTCTACTATCGCAACTAATATGAAGATATTGTCCCCAAGACCTTCTGAAATACACTTTTTAAAAGTTTAAATTTAAATCCTATTGATACATTTAAAAAATAGGTGATATGGTTTTTTATCCTTATTCCAATATTTTGCTATTCAGAGCCGAGTCTCTTTTGTGTTACAGTGCCATATTTTTTATATGTCATATGTCAATGTTTTACATTAAAATGGCTAATTGTGTTGTGACAAACAAGTAATTAATCATTGGACTACTCACTGTTCACTTTCATATTCACGTTAGTGTGGAATATTGCTGTCCCTGAGGTTTCTAGAGTTTTGAGTACATACAAACCTGTGGAATACACGATCACTAAAGGCACATGCAAAAAAGGAAGAATGTCTGAGTTCCTTTTTCAAATATAAAATACATGATTTTGATAATGCTGGACTTAAAGTAAAAGGACCAGATTCTGATATTTTCAAGTTCCACAAAAGGCCATACCCCACAAAATACCCCCATCCCCAACAACTCCTTGTCCCCAAAAGGCAAAAAAAGCCACAACAAAAACCAAGATCTTTCACCTTTTTCACTGGAACAGTGTTTTCTAATTTTGTTGCCCAGACCTAAGCCTTGCTGGGTTCTTTTCTCTACCAGGTAATTGAGCAATACGGTATAATATTCCTGATGCAACCACCACAGCTGAGATTTTTCAAAGCAATGAGGGGATTAGTTTTAATGGAAGATGCATGGCTAAATGCTCTACACAGGTTTTGAAACATCAACCCACCTTCCCCAGGGCAGCTGGGGAAAAATGTGAGATTTTCTCACTTGTTTGGAAAAAGCGTGAAACTGATTAAATAAGAGAAAAATTGGGATTTGCTAAAAAAAAATTGTCTGAAAAATAATTGCAATTGTAACATTTTCCAGTCAGATGTGCCATCTCAGAGCATAATAGTACTAATATTAGCAGAATCTACATTGATGTCTTGTATACACTTCAACTGGGAAAATGTGGAAGCTCTCTGGAAGTTACTCTCAATTTACTCTATTTAAAAAGAAAGAAATCTTCATTTGGAAAAGGAGCAGTTGGTCTAGCGTCTCAGCTGTTCCTAATATCCGCCAAACATAGCTGAGGCAGCGGCTTGCAAACGAGCCAGTTCTTTCTCACTTCCGGACTTCAGGTATTGGACTGTCCAGCATAGTTTAGAGATAGCTGGCAATGGAGCCAAAGAAATGGCATGCTGACTGGGGATTATTGGAGTACAGTGGCATGCCCGTCATGTCCCCAACATGATGCATAGATGGAAGCTGCTGGGGAAGCAAGGTAGGATGTCAACACCAGCTGGAGATTTCCCCATCTTGGAAGATGCACTGGATAATTATGGCTTGAACCGTTGCCCATTGAAGTCAATGGCAAAGTTCTAGTGTTGTAGTAGTAGAGCCACATGCCTTTTGTATGAGCAGACTGTAATTGTGGATGAGATTCTGACCCCATATGTCTAAATAGCTCATTTGGATCAATTTCTTTCCCTTTCTCTATTTTGCTGCCACATTTTTAATATATGCACAGGTTACTCATGCCCTTTTTGCTCCCACATATCTGGCAAATTTCCCAGAGTCATGCCAAATTCTAAGACGAACACCTATATTATTGCCTCATTTATCAGAGACCATAAATGACATTATGTCATTTTGTCTTTGAAATTGCCTTTAAATGTAACCTTCCAAGAGTGGAACTGAGACTGGAATGGGGCTTTTAGCTGAGCGTGTAGATTAAAATGAAATCCATATGAAATCTTTCAAAATAGAAACAATTAAGGTTGTGAAGCTGTACTGAAATCCCATTTTAAATGAGAGAAAACAAGTTTTGTACAATCCTGAATGCAGTAATGTTTTGCTTACAATTTTGGAAGGCTTTGCTCACAGAGGAATAAAAGGGTGGCTAAAAGAAATATTGATATAAAATATGCTTTCATGAACAACTTACCTTCTCTGCTTTTTTTTCCATTGTCCTATCATGGCTATGCTCCATCCTCTTCAGCATTACTGAAGCTTTCATATGGCTTTAGATTTCAAAGCTACAGGTGGTCTACAAGTGTTGCACTTCAAAGACTGTTTTGATTAAATGAAACAATGTTTATGTAATATGGAGCCCAGATCTTTGAACTTTTTTCCATTCAAATCATCCTACAAAGATTCAATTAGGGGAGATCAGAAGACCTGCTGCCAGCCATTGTTTTCATCTGTCATTTAGGTTTGTCTTTTCAAATATATTTAATATAAAACCAAGGCCAACCATTTTTTTGAGAATAATAATAATAATAAATAATAATAAATACAAAACATATTTCTAGCTGGCAATGTTCTTTGCTCAAAAACACCAAATAGAACTATATAACTAGTATTTTAAGCCAATATGCAGATGCTGGCACAGATTTGATCAATCATCTTGTCACTACTGTCTTACTATTGATAACCCACCCTTCCTGCCACAAACCAAGGAGCCAAATAGCTGTTTCTCTTGGTGAGTATGTAAGCTATTGAAGCAGATTTAACATCTTGTATCTTGTGTTTTTTTGCTTTCAGTGAAAGAAAAACGGATCCTAACAGTTTTAAACTTGTTAATTCAAGCCATATGTCAGAAAGTGATATGATGCAACACCACCTTATATTTACAGGGCTCTGCTTTTCGAAGGATTATTCTAAAAGCTTTATTTGACCCCACAGCTAATTTGTGGGATTCTGTGCTTTTGAGATTTTTAAAAATATTTCAAGCATCTAAATCACATGCTGATGTAGCAAAACCACACTGATTATTAAAAACTAATTGCAGCCTGTTTTATTGGCAAAAATGTGCTAATCAAGTCTTCGAGTCAGAGTGTATGTTAAAAAGAAGCGTGTTGTTAATCCTCTGTCTCCACATATGGCAAAAGGAAAATGACATGTAGAAGGAAAAAACATAACTTTGTTGATTTTAAGGACTGTTCTATTTGATGTTCCACTGTGAAGTATCCAACACCACGTCAGAGTTAGAGGCAGTAAGAAAGGTTTTACCACCTTTTTCCCTTACAGAAAATGAAAGAAAACTGGCATTTTGGGACAAAAATTTAAGAAGAAAATGCAGTGACTAAAGACGTTTGCTGGTTTTGGACTGATACTTCTCATTTGTCAGTATCCAGCTCTTCGATTGGACTTAAAAGAAGGTAACAAAATCCTCCAGTTGTTTTTAATACAGAAAAATCCTTTGGTCTAGCTTGTGCTGCCACAGGCTGCCCTATGTTGAGTTTAGCTGTACCACCCCAGAAGCAACTCAGAGAAGGATATGCGCTCTTTGAGGCACGGTTCCTTTCCTGGTCTCCCCTCCACCCCCTTGATCCAGGGTACTAATCTGCTGTGGCTATGTAGCAAAGTAACTCCCCTTTGTGTCAGCTCTGCTGTTTTGGACAGCGCACTGGAGACAGGCGAGTCTTTGCCCTTTTCCCCACTACTTGCTTTGCAGCACCCCCTACACACAGCCCCAAGACTCAGGGAAACCACCCGGGGCAATGGGGGATATAGGCTTATTCCCCCTTATGTGCCTTCACAGGACCAGAGTGTGGTTCACACCTGAGCCCTGGCTTTGGAACTTTGGACACTTGGTCCATGGTTATTTAAACCAATTTTGTTTGATCAGTGGTGACAGAAAACCTACTGGGGACATAATATTTGTATGATTAAATCTGTGCTTCTATACTGTAGATATGAAAGATTCATTTATTTGACTGCAGAAATCCCATATTTGAATCAATTACCGGAGACAAGTAAGCATTTGTTTATGTGGAGGTAGTAAATGTGTTTCCCCTGCTATCTAGGTCTTTGGATCAATTACAATGATATGTGTTTGTTTATTTTAACGGGGGCAAGTCACTTCAAGCAATGAGCTTTTCTCAACCATCCGAAGTCAATGCTCATGCTGTCCTCATGCATGCTCTGCTTATGTTCTCCTTTTTGTCCCTTTCCAGCTCTTTCACAGACTTCTCACTACGGGCATAATTCTGCCACTTTCACGCACATCGATTAATACATTACTCAGTGAGTAGGCTAATTGATTTTAATGGGATTACTTATGGAGTAAGATACAACTCATCATAAATAAGAATGACAAAATGAAGCCCGTATTCTTCACTCCATGTCCTGAATGCAAACAAGTCAGGCATAATGCATCACAGAACCCTTTTTTGTGTTCTCTGGTGAAATGAGGAAATATCCAGTTTCTTTCAGGTGGGCTCACGGCTGTATGAATTTTTAACGCCTCATAGTGCATTATTTGTCCTGAAAAGTAATCCACAAACCGTCCACTATCCTTAAAGTCTGTAGACGGACATGAAGACAAAATCTCCTTTCGATTACACCACTGTAAATAGACTGGCATCAGCGGTGCTACTCTGGGTTTATGCCGGTGTAGCTGAAAGCAGAATTTAGCCCTATAAAAAGAGATATTTAGTTCACATATCACCAAGAAAACTTGCTAAGAGAACTATCCTACAGGTTTTCATTATTGCCTTGATAATCTTATTAATCCCAGAACTCTGGGTCGCACACAGAAGAGCTTTTGGAAGAGAGAAACCAGGCAGCATTTAGTAAGCAGTCCAACATACTGCACTTTAATAAGTTAATATTAATACTCTCACAGAAGCCTGTGCAAATAAGCACAAAACACAATAGCATTCTGAAATTAAAAAAAAAAAAGACACGACTGAATGAAATGATTCAGTGTATAATATCACTGCTAAAAAATACCTATTGTATTCAACAGTCTCCCACTTAGATTAAGCTACCAACCAATCAACCCATTCAGAGTGCACAATGCCTTTTTAATACGGTGGCCTATGAATGGATTGGTTTAAGAATGATGTATTGTATATCATTTAAATACATTCCAAAGAAAATGAACTCAAATACAGAAATGAAATTCAAGATATAAACCAAAGATAAGTGTTAATGAGGCCCTATTTGTTAAAACCCAAACCCAAAGAGTCCACTATATGATATAGTGCCTTCATCATTTGAAGATGACCTTCTGTAAAAGACTAAAATAGTAAAATGCTGTGCTTTACAATGGCAGACTATTATTTCGGTCAGGAAAGTTGTCCTTTCTCATAATCGTTCAATCAAGTTGCTTCTTGTGCTGTTGAGAAAGCAGTATGTATTTTGTACGCAAGTTTTGCCAGCTTCGTTAGCAGTGAAATTAAGAGGTTTAATGCTTACGCCTCTACCGATAGAGAATTAGATTAGCAGAGTAATCTCTTACAAACTGGTCTGAATTTTAAAAAAAAATCTTCTTTAAAATTGTATGTCTTTCAATAAACTGTTGTGCCTGGTAAGGCCACTGAGGAAATCGCTGGACTATAAACTGTGACGCAGTTTTTTTGTCTTTGAAAGAGACGGTTAATTTTGGCATCAGACTCAGAGTAGCTACCAAATTGAAGTCCCTATATGTACTAAGCTCTCAGACAAACTAGCTCTTGTCCTTGGAAAAGCAGACAAAAGTGCCAGATGAGAAGGGTGATCTGATGGTTACGTCCACTGCATGCACCTCAGGACATCTGTGTTGAATTATTCACTGTGCTGCAGACTACCTGTGTGACATTGGGCCAAACACTTAATCTTTCTCTGCCTCAGCCACCCATTTGTGAAATGGCAACACTAACCATACTTCCTTTCTCCCACTTTTTGTTGATCTTGTCTCTTTAGACTTCAAGCTCTTCAGGGCAGGGAGTATCTTGCTATGTGTGTAGAGAGGGCCTACCACAATGGGGCTTCAGTTTCAACTGGGTTCACAAGAAATTACTATAATGCAAGTAGTAGTAATAATAAGACACCACCAGCATAAGTTCTGTATAAAATATGCTTATCCCTCACTGTTATCCATTCCATCTGTCCTCAGCTTCATTCCAGAGTGGTGCATACTGGAATGCTCTTCTCTTCACTAGCCAGTCTTTGTCTGATTTTTGCGCTGAGAAATCTGATTGCACGCCTACAGGAATAAATCCACCTTGTTAAGGGAGGGCTAAGAGGGGATGGAAGCCATTTTCCTTTCTCTCTTCTCCCAGCGCAACTCTCACCCAGATGAGGGAGAGAAGGGATAAGCTGTCGTGGTCAATTGTAAGAGCTATCTGAGGTCCCTGTGTTAATACTTGTGTGCTTACGAACATATTACATTTTCTGTTTTTGTATCCGATATGGCGGTTGAGTAAATTATATTATTTACTGAGGCTAGCCACTTTGTGGATTTGCAGCGTAGTTCTTGCAGGGGAAATTTGCAACTGAGTAGAGGTGGCCTTTGCCTCTTAATTTGGCGATTAGGGATTTTGACATTTTCGAATAGCGAAACTCACTATACAGACTGTTGAGGGGAGGGAGTGTTGGCCTAGGGTTACTCTTGCCTTCTTTATGAGAGTGGAGTGTTTGCTGTGTTTGCAGTCTAAGTCAGTTGGCCAAGGGGTTTTAGGTTACATAGCCAAGTTGATTAACAGGCTGGCCAGAGAGAATTTTGAGTTTATCTTTGGATGCCTCCTGCTGCAAGAACTATTCTTTGTCCCTTAACTCCCGCTCCCTCCCATTCATTATTATTCTGATGTTTTTGAAAAAAAGTTGTGACCTGTGTGCTGTTCTTTTCAGCCCAAATGTGAGCATGCTCTTTATGGTGTCCTCTGCCCATGGCCTGCTACTCTCAGGAAACATCTGTCACCATAACAGAAAAGCTTTGGCAGGCAACTTCACTACTATACAATGTTTATTTAGGTCCCTAGAGGACGCCTCGTGATTCTCTCAGATTTGCACTCTGTGCCATGTCACCCAGAATTTCTGGGAATATCCAGCTACTAGTGGAAACTTACTAAATTATCTCCAAATCAACTGAGTCACTTTGGGCATACTAGGTCAACTGACCGCCAGCATTTATTCTACAGGATAATTTACTTCTATTGAGTTGACACCTCGGCTTTATAGTTTCCAATAAATAATTAATAGAACAGAAGTAAAAAGATGAAGTTGTAGATGGCATTTTTATTCTGGCTATTTCAAATAGTGCCTGTTATTTTTTAAAGCTGAAGTTATAGTTATTAATGATAGGGATAATAAAACATTAATCAAATCTTTACAACTTTAAATATGGAATTGTGTCTCATTAAAGTGTATAACAATCTTAAATGCAATCTTACATATTGGTCTTTTTTCATTTTAATTATATTTGCCTTTTAGGAATTTAAAATTTCTTTATATATCAATGAATACACTTACAAATCCTTGTTCCACTCTAGGCTCTTGTTTAAAAGATCGTTGTCAAGATCTGTAGTATTCTAAAATAATGACAAAACAAATTGGTATAGTATATGATACTTTTAAAAATAACCTGGTAAATTAGTGTTCTACTTCATCAATACAAAAATCATTCTGTGTAGTCTCATAAGTGAAACCATAGCTTTATGTAAGGATGGAGGCAATGTGTGTGTTTATTCATTTTTAAAATAACATGATTTTTAAATAATCAAGATAAAAAGGTCACATATTTATTAATATTTAGCACAGTTCTCATTACTCTGACAGTGTTATGCAACTGTTGCCTTTATGCTGTTGGTGTTTAGCTCTTTGCATTCATTTAATGTGCACAAATAATCTTACATATTTCAAATGTTTGTATACTTAGTTTCTTTCAAACTGAATATAATATTAATCTCTACAACACTTATCAGCAATAGGGCCCTTCCCCCAAATGCCAGAAAACCGGTAAACAAACAAGCAAAATTTAGATTGCTACAGATTATTTATGAAACTTCTTTTAAAACTGATTTCTTAACTGAGGAATTTTACAATGGAATACTGATGGTTGGTATTAAGCTAAATGCCCGAAGACCTATTTTTCTGAGCTTTTCTATTGACTGTGAGACCAACTTCTTTCTTAGGAGAACATACATTTTTGGCCAAGGACGTACTCATAAACTTTGTATTTCCTTTAGGAACAAGAGTATTCCATGATAATGGATTTTTTTTTATTATTATTGATAAATGAACTATACTATTTTATTATTTGTTTCTTCCCAGTTGAGATGTTTATGTTTCAGAAAATCAAACATCTTAGCAGAAAGAGAGAGTGTTTCATTTGAAGCCCCTGGCTTGGCTTTATTGTAAATCTAACCAAAAGAGAATACTTGAAATGAGGTCAGTTAAAGATAGGTGGCATATTCATAGCATCAGATACCTGTAAGTGGTCTTTAGGGAAATTATTCATACGTTTCTGCTCAGGTATTGTGCTGTGAAATGGACATCTAGAAAAGGATGTTGAAGGGAGAATTAACTGTTCATTTAGCTGGAGGGCTTGAATCAAAATGATGAAGTGAAGAGCTTTCAAGGTCAAAATGTAAGGCAAGATGACGAATGGTTAACTTTGCTGTGATTGCAGTTAGAATGGTTTGTTGGAGATTTTTAGGTGTCTTGATCAGAACTTTCTGTCCCCGTGACAAGTCTTGGGAAAATGAAAAAGGTATATAGGAAATTCTGCAGGTATGGGTTCTGCATGGATCTAGCATCAGTACCTCAAATGTACCTCAGTGATGGGACTGTTGTGGTCACAGATATATTGCTACGACATTCTGGACTGGGCAGGTTTAAATGTTTGTAAAGAATAGTGATAGATTCAACACTATTCATGGCTCATTGATAAAAGTGAGAGCTTCTCATGGTTGGAATGGCGAGGGCCAGCATAATGAGAGGAATATGATCAGTTCTTATAAAAACAGACAACCAAATCTCACTATAATATCTATTCTGTATTGATCATTATAGTGGTACAGCCTTATGGCAACTATAGTTATTGGTAATGCTAAAAGACTTGTTACTAAACTTCTGTGGCTACAACACATAGAATTAATAGATTTTAAGGCCAAAAGGGATCATTGTGTTTGTCTAGTTTGACCTCTGACATAACACAGGCCATAGAATTTCACCCAGTAATTCTTGCACTAAGTCAAATAACTTGTGGTTGAATCAGAACGTTACTTTTAGAAAGTTTGACTTAAAGATTTCGAGTGATGGAGAAGCCATCGCATACCTTGGTAAATTGTTCCTGTGGTTAATTGTCCTCATTATTAAAAAACTGTGCCTTATTTCCAATTTGAATTTCCAGCCTGGTTTCCACTTCCAATAATTGGCTCTTGCTATGTCTTTGTCTGCTAGATCCAATCACTGGAAGTGGAAGCTAGGCAAATTCAAACCGGAAATAAGGCACATGTTTTTAATTAAAGAACCTTCTAACACCAGATACTTTGTCCCCAAATAAGAATCTATAGATCATGATCAAGTCCTCTCTTAACCTTCTCTTTGACAACCTGAATAGATTGAGCTCCTTAAATCTGGATCAGTAATTGGACCATAGAATCACTTTGATGTTGAGAGAAATGGCATTAATAATTTATTTGGTGGCACATTTCTGTTTGTGGAAGTATTGATAATGTCCAAACTTGGCATGAAGGCTGACAGTGCTGCAGTAAGTAGCATATTCTGATGAAATATAAAATGGAGGTCCTCATTGCAGCTATTCAAAATACACCTTCTTCAGTGTAGCTATGAACTGTGGGCTCTGACAGGCCTTGAGAGATAATAGCAAAACTGGGCCCTTAACTTTTTCAATAATTAGAACAAAATATTAGGTAAAGTAAAATAAAATAAAATAAAATAAAAATAAAAAAAACCTTCTAGTAAATGAAAATAATTTTTCTTCATTAGGAAGTAAAAAACTGGCATGTTGGAGATGAAGTATTATTAATAAATAATTTGAGATACATATTAATTACTAGAAACAAAACTTTTAAAATTATATAATGTAAAAAGGAACAGAATTAGCCAGCAGGTTAATAATTAATATTTCAAAAGCTAGTGTTCAAAATAAAATCTTTTACATTTATTAATCACATTCCTGTACAAATTGCAACAGTGTGCTCATGGGCTAAAAGAATAGAAATAACGTGTAAATAATCAAAATGAAAAAATAAAACCTGAAATGTAGCTATATTTAAAAAGAGCAAAGAAAACAGATGAAAATGTTGCGCATTTTAAAAACATAACTACAGCAAATCTCTTTGTACTTTTAGACTTTTTGGGCAAGTTTCAAATGCTTTTGTTATCAAAAGAGTGACTGTATAGAAGGCATATTAATTACCCATCAAATATGTGATAGTTATTTTGCTCAGTTTACTGGTCGAAAGATACTTTCCCTAACTTCTACAAGCACCACCTGGAATCTGAAATTTAAGCCTTTTCTGCTTCTTACATCATTTTCAGTAATACATACTCTGTAATCAGAATTTAGCTTTCAAATTTTGCTGATGCATTGAACAGAAAGAATCCAGCTGTTCCTTACTTAGTTGTATTATGCCTGCAATCCAAAAAGCACTAAAAACCCGGTGTGGTTGGTAGAGTAGGACAACCAGGGAAATGACAGTCTCTGATGACTAAGAGAATGCCATTTTGATTTTCTAGATAATCATTTTTATGACCAAGGCAGCACTTTAAGTGTTTGTGAAATTAGTAGCTCTAGAGAGAACCAGGAACTGTGTGGCCAGGTGCTCATGAAAATCTCAATCCTGAGCTGTAAATTACCCTGCTATTACAGTTAAGATTTCTGTATCAGTTCTCAATACTTAAATATGCTGCAGGTTTTTAGGTTGTGCAGTGATTTTGTGATATATATTAAATGTCCATTGAGGAAGCGAATGAGACCAAACCGACTCACTTCACTTGAGAGCTAATGTAGTTTTGACCTCACAGCTCCAGATGTAACAGACTAACATATAAAGAACAACCTTGTTGTTCTTCATCAAACGTATTTCAGGCTGTTTGAAGTGGCTCACGCCCGTGAGTGCCAGCCTCAGGGCAGACTATCAAAAAGCAGGGCAGAGACTCCAAACTGGCTGTATGTTCTGTAATTAGATTTCACCAACCCAGGAACAAGTGTGAACTCCTAAAGTACTAAAACAGTCTTACCATGGAGTCACAGACAGTCCCCTTGGGCATTCCAGTCTATCTTGACACCCATGCAAGCTGGACCATGTCATAGAAGGCCATTTTACACCAAAAACCACAACAATATTCAGGTTACTCCCGATTCCAAAGGAGCAATCACTTATCCCTGGTCATTTGTGCTCAAATGTCAAGCCAAAGACAAAACCTGTAGCCAATCCTGTGATAAACTAACTAAAGAATTTAAAGAAACTAGAGTTATCTGCAAGCTTAAAACAGGAAACACATACACACAAATAAATTGCAATCTTTGATTTTAAAAGGTAACAAATTTCTATACTAAGCAGCTCTGTGTGTCCTTTAGGGCAAGCAGGGTGGGGATCTCTTGCTTATATTTAGGAATCCTTGTCTCTCAGAGTGTAGACAGCATAAAGAGACCCAGTTTCTCTTTGTCAAGGATTTGTATCCCCCCCCCTTTACCCCAGCATCCAAGATGATGAGATAAATTCATGTGCAGGCCTCCCCGTCCTTGCGGGAGTGAGGAATGCAATCAACAAGGTTTCTGTCCTGTGATGTTACACAACGCCTAATTTGCCTTCAGTGGGCCCTCTTGTGTGCAGGATGAGCACTTTACTGTAATTAATTTTCTTTTCCTGTTTGGCCAGTTACACCGTTACAGAAGGTTACAGTGCATGCACTCAAAGTAACTTTATACCATGGGCTATCGAGGGTATAAGTAAGATCAATACATGCTGCGTCCTACAAGCATTCCATAAATTCAAAACTCTAAACACATTCTGATTACACTAATATTTATGTCAACTACACTAACCCACAGGTAAACCAGCTTAGTTTACAGCTATGCATTTGTCAGGTTTCATTGAGGCTCCAGACCTTTGGCATGAGCTGGCACCTGGTCAGTCAGCATCACATGTTTCTCTTAAATAATCCAAGTAAATTAGAAGAGAATCCACTGAAACCAAAAGCCTAGCTGAAGCAAGGAGTTAGTTTTCAAGTTTTCTCTGAAAGTAAATCAATTGCCAGCATTTTTGCCATCTTGGAATGAAGAGCGAGGGCTAAGGATATGAAGGGCTTAGGGTAAGCATGCAAAACAAAAGGATCATCATTTATTATGACTGTCTCTCATTGATATTAAATTAGTCCTTAAAGATCACAATCAGGATCAGGACTCCATCCTGCTAGACAGTGTACCAGCACAAAGCAAGATGCAATCGCTGACCCAAAGACCTTTCAGTCTAAGGCTGAAAATCTTTAAGCATGTGCTAAGGAGTCACTCATATGAATGATCGCAACGAAGCAAACAGTGCTACTTATGTAGGGAAGGTAAAGCAGGGGAAAACATTTGGTAGGACTGAGGCCTAATTTAAGACAAAAAACAGCAAGTGCGTAATAAACAAAAGAAAGAAAAAGTGGAGAGGGAGAATGAGGGTAATGGTAGTAACTTAGGGTCACATGGTTGTGTAGAGTCACACTGGACGAAATTCACCCTTGTGCAGCGTGCCGGAGCGAGGCCTATTCTCCATTTACTTCTTACTTAAATCCTCTAACTAGGACTTACATCTTTAAAATAGGATTTACGTAGTGAAGAGGCCTTGGGCTGGAGCTATTCACAGGGCGAGTCTCACCCGAGCTGTTCAACTTGATGTTCCAAACCATTTGAAAGCTTAAATAAAGTTATCTCAGAATGCCACTTACCCGAGCATTTGTGAGCTGGCTGATTTCTCGTAGACGAAGTGGGTTTTCAGGATGGATTTGAGGGAGGACAGGGTAATTACGAGATTACTTCAGAGGCTACTGCAGGTGCAAAGTGCAGCATGGAAGATACCACGATGGCGTTTACTAACCAACAGGCTTAGAGGAGCAGATAGATGTTAGATGGGGAAGCATAGACACAGTCACTGGCACAGAACAGCAACAACTAAACTAGAGGTGAGCGCCTCACTCTGCCCTTAAACAGGTTTGCCCTACTGCATAACCAGCTATTACTGCACCCAACCTGTGGATCTCACCCAGACGAACACAGAAATGAAGATGAACTGATCAAGTATAGCTGAATACAGAAATATAATGTGATAGGAAGGTGGAAATCTCAAACGCTCAGAAGTAAGAAAGGAATCATTGGGACGCCATCTAGGGTATGGTGGATTCTCCAGCGGAAGTTTTTAAATGAAGGTTTGAAGTCTTTGTAAAAGACACGCTCTAGCTCAAACAGTCATTACGGGCTTGATGCAGGAATCACAGAAGGCATGACTTCATGGCCACCTACTCCGTCGTAAGCTGGGGTGTAAATCTACTGCACGCCTGTGTACCAATTGCTACCTGTCCATGTGGACCCTGCTGGAGTTCACCAGGAATTCCCTAATGCACATCGAGGTACCAGGTGTACAGTATATCAGTGTGCACTAGAAACTTCTAGTTATTTGCAACAGGGTCAACAGAGACAATTAGTCTATGGCATTGTGGAGCACTGTAGATTTACACACCAGCTTGCTGTGTAGTAAGTGTTCATGTAGACATACCCTTATTGAAATTCTATAGCCTGTGTTGAGCAGGTCAGACTGGCCGATCACAGTGGTTACTTCTGCCCTTAAAAATGTATGAATCTCAAATATACTTGTTGGAAAAAGTACAATATTAAATGCAAAAAAAAAATATTCATGTCACGTGAAGGCTGCATGTCTAAGGACACAAAGCAGGAGCTAGATGCCAGTGCAATTGTAGCTCTGGCCTCTTGTACGTGTGCATTAGGTTTCAATTTTTAATTATATGACTGATGACTGCCCAGAAGATTCTGGGATAAGAAATGAATAAGAAGCTCAGGATTTGCGCCTGTGTTTATAGGGGGTCCCATAGCCATCAACCTGTGTTCATATTTAGCAAAGCATACAAGTAACTGTTTAATTATAACTTGACTTCTGTGGGACTCAAGCAACTATTTAAATGCCTTGCTGAATTGGGGTGTAAAAACAGTCATTGCTAGCATATGTTGGAAGCATTTTGTACTACAAATACTTGAAAACAATTTTTCTGAATGCCATCACTACAATCATAGATGATTTTGGGGCTCACCACTACAAAGCTGATAGCTAAGGAACATTGTTTGAAGCTTCCTTTATATCCACCTTTTTATTTCTCTTAAGGTTTCATACTGTCCCCCCTCATCATCGTATCTGAGCATCTTCCATGTAAAATCAAAAGAAGTAACAAATTCCTAGTGAACCTTATGGGGACTCTGCTACTCCTCCCTTTGCAGGGTAAAAGTTCTGCGTAGGGTAAGGTTTTTCTGTTTGATTTTTAAAATATTAATTTCCTCTTTTCATTGGTGGTGGTAGGGATTTTTGGGCAGAAGGTGGTTTCTGTGTTGTGCCATTGTGAGAACCTATTTAAATACTTCTTAAATGGCCAGAGTGCTAATTGTTTGGTAAAGTAAGGGGCTTTATCTCATCCCTGAGTACATTCTAAAAATCCAAGAAAACGTTCCATTGCTTTGGCACAGATGGAGAGAATCTTTTAAAATGAACATTTTGTTGTTGTTCCTGTGTAATTGGCTTATAAATTAACAGTCATTTCATTTCGCTATCTTTTTCCAGGTTCAGAATTTCCTACTTATATTTTCAGCTATGAAATAGTTTAGCCCGTGCCGGAGACACTCATTAATACAAAAAAAAGTACGAAAGTGACTATTATAAAATGAAAAGGAAGACGGCATTAAGGGATGAATGGAGATGTATTGAAGTGGAAACTGAAATAGAACCACATTTTTCCAGAGACTTCTTAAAAAAACTCTCCTTATGGCGCCCTCCTTCCACCTTCTCCCTTTCCTCAAAGATTTTGCAGGTAAAATCTTGTATTGTAGGTGTGATTCTAGCCATGAAATATTCATCAGCTCTGCAGCCTTTGCTTAAAGGAAAGGGAAGAGCCATTAAAAAGAAAGAGATAGTAGATATTTTTATGTGAGGAAGGAGCCCAGTTCTGTCTAGCTTCAAAAATTAGGTGGATTCAAGAAAAATCTATATCACAATATGCAATATATTAGTGCTGTTGCTGCAAAACTATAACTATGATGTAATGTGTAAGAAGGGTACATTCACTGTTGAAAGCAACAATGAGTCACAATGCAATAAATACTGGTGAAAGGAAAGCCATATCGAATTTTTATTCAGCACCATGAGGATCTCGATTTATTTACTTGGAGCTATGCAAGTATCAATGTCTGCATGAAACAAGGCAACATCTAAAAGCAGAAGCACCAAAAGATACTCCAACATCAGAAATGGAAAGAGGGCAAAATGCTGATTATCTTTCTGATTATATGAAATAGCCAGTGTCAGATGCATCAGTGGAGGGAATACTAGGCAAAAGAGGGAGGAGAAGTGACTTATTTGGCAACCCGTACCCTTTAGGCACCACAGAGGATGATCTGCATCTGAAGTCTGCATGGAGGGAAAAGGGACAGAGAGTAAGCCTGGTTAGGAATTTTTCAGTGATCTGTTTTTTTGAGGGTTTTTTTTGCCAAAATTTCAAATTTGTTGAAATGGAAACTACAAAACAGCATGAGTTTTGATCAATTTCCTAAATCAAAAGCTTAGTGGAAATTTTTTTTAGAAGTTGTAAAAGAGTCACATTTCGACATTTTCAAAAAAAAAAAAATTCTTGGGTTTTTAGTCTAAATGACTTTTTGTTTAGAAATAGTAGTTAATTCAGATTAAGATAAAAGTTAAAATAAGAAAAAAAGGTTGAAATCAACACAAACTATTTTGGAATTATTGAAATGAAATGTTTCAGTTGACCCAATTCCATTTTTAGTGGGGATTTTTACTTCATGAAAATTGTCTAGATTTTGACTTTGTCACGATCTTCAATCTTTTTTCAATATCACATGTTTTTCTGAAAAGTTATTTTACAGATGTTTTAGATAATTTTTTTAAAAAAATGTTGTAGTACTTTTCATATGCTTCTACTTTAAATCTAAGTGCCTTAGCTACAGTAGCCCCAAAGTGCTCTTAAGCAGGTACAACTCGCTTGTTTTTGTAGCATAGGCCCTGTCTTTGTTATAATTACATCATGTTTTGGCCACAACCCTGTTTAAATAGGTTATTTTCTTGTTTAAATGGACAAAAACTCAATCAGTACCATGCTAGAGCACAATGGTATTTAACTGATTTTCTCTGAGTTAAGTACAGTGTTGGAAACCTCAAGAAAAGGTCTACATTTCCTTTCCTTTAAGGGCTGAAAGCCAGGGCCCAAGCATAATTTTTTCAGGCCCAGTACAAACTTGTAACATAGGCCCCCTCCCACACACATATCACAATCCCTCATCCCATACATATAATCTCATGAGCCATGAACATTTTTTCCTCATGGTAATGGGGGTTGCAGCCTGGGCCGGGTCCCCGAGGGCCTCTGGGCCCTGGTAAAGTATACCCTTTCCCCCTACCCCTCCATGTTGGGGGCCTGCTGGAAGCAGGTTCCCCATCCCAAAGCAAAGCCAGGAATCTCTCCTTTCTGGTGATATACAGTACATGTGCCTGGGTTGACCTTGAATCTCCCAAGGGAGGAGACTGAATTTTGCTTGACCTACAACTCAGAGCAGTTTAATTTTGGGATAGAAATTCCACATTTGAGGGTGAGGAGGGTTGGTGAGACCATTTCTCTGTCAGCCTCTTGTCCTTCCCACCCTCCTGCTTCCTTTTTTCCCCTTAAACTAAGGGAACCTTGGAAAACATTCTAGGGCAGAGGGATTTATGGGCAAAGGGCAGATGATGTGATCAAACTGCATGAAAAATGCAATTAATCTCATGGCTCTGTGATTTACTTTAGCACATAGATATCATCACATTTATACTGTAAAATAAAGGAAAACATTAGCATTATTGCAGTTTCTAACATGCATTATAAACCAGATACACCAATTACTTATAAACCACAAGCTAATTGCTTTCTGAAATGATTAATTTTCAATCTAAGATGTCAGAACTACCTTCTATTTGCAATACATTTTGTCCCCCAATCTACTGAACTATGTGGAAATTCCAATTTATGTAAAGTAAGGTGGTAGGTGTCGCAGATCTCCTTGACCATAGTAAACTGGGTACATATATTGGTTATGGGACAGAAACTGCACTGAGAGCATTGATGAATGCTCTGTAAATGAATGAAGACCAAGTGTCCTGACTGACATTGTTAGATCTATCAGCTTCCTTCAATACATGAGGTGCTATTGATTCAGCAGCAGACTACAGTAAGAGTGGATGGTATCAGTGTTGGGGGTGACTCCATTCTTTCCTTTAGAATCATTCCTAGAGGGATGTATTGGGAGGCTACTTTTCCTTTAGAGATATCATGTGGGGTTCCACAGGGTTCCAGAGTGTTTTGCATTTTGTTCAGCATGTAAATGAGACACTGTGAAGGTTAATCAAAAGGCTGATTAAAAATAGTGTTATAACTGTTTTGGATTGAAATTCGTTGTTTGAAAATTTTCCATGGAAAGCAGACAGTTCTCATCTTTTGGGGGTTTTTTTTTGCTTTGTTTTTGGTTTCCTTTTTTTTTTTTGACAAACACAAATCAAACTAAAAACCAAAACAAACCCCTGGAAAACTGAAAAGGTTTTGGGTTCTAATAAAAAATGCCAAAAACCTGAAAAACCTTGATTTGAAAATGCTGTTACGGTGCCTACTGGAAGGGCTGCCTGCCCCCAGGGTCCCCCAGACAGACCACATTTCCCATGATGCACTGTGCTGGCTCAGCATAGGGAGATGATGGTGCATCACAGTAGGTGTAGTCCAGCCAAGGATCACAGGCAACAGAGACCAGGGAAGTATGAAGCACCAGAACTATAACCCTCATGAGGCACCTCAGTGATATTTCCAAATCAAAATCTTTCATTTTCAGGCAGAAATTTTCAGTTTCTGATTTTTTGCTGACTTCCCAGTGAGAGTGTGAAGACACCACCATATTTTTCATCCATCTTTAATGAAGAGGTATGGTTTGCACTGCTTTCACTATGCTGACGGTGCTGGATTCTATAGCCAGAGCTGGCCTTACTAGTGCAGTTGGAGGCCTGGCTCCAGTGTGCTTGCAAGCCTGTGGTGTGACTTAGAGACTGGTGGCTGAAGTTCAATCAAGATAAGATGCTGATAGGGTGGAGAAGCAACCAGTAAATATAATTTATTTGAAGGTGTGTGCTTACCTTCAAATGTTTGCAGTCTGGGGGTTGTGTTGAATCCCAAAGCAGGAAACTTGGTATGGCAAATCCTATGTCTCTTTGTTACTTAAAAGGTTTCTCTACAATAGCAAAATAACTCGATATCAGTGAAGGATATTACACTTTGTGGAGACAGAGCTGTTGGAGATGTAGCTTAAACTCCTAAGGAAGAGATTGGAGTTATAAACAATCCTAGAACAAATGCTTACCTAGATTCATTTATATTTCTTAATGTGTAAAAAAAAGGAACAAGACTTGGAAGTTTTTGCTGAACTAAGAAATCATTGACGGAACCTCCTAAATCATTTGTTGATTTTTCAGACACCTTAGAGCTAACTGATTCGTCCGTTGTCAATTGTTTCAGAATTACAGACAAAAAGTGATAACTACATATTACAATTAATAATAATAATAATAATAATAATTAGTCAATGGAAACAGGAAACCTGTGTGTCAAAATGTAGAAAAGGTGGCCAGGGCGTAAGCAATGCAGGGCCATTTGTGAAAAAACCACTCAGAGATGTGACATTACCTATTCATCTCATTGGGTTCTTAGCTTTGAAACCGGCTGCTTAGGAGCCCCACAATAACCAACACAACAGGGTAAATCTGTGCATGAGGGGTCCACACTGCTACCATCTCATGATGGCTCCTCTGTGGCAGCATCAGCAGAAGGCCTTATACAGAGTCCTCTGCTTATTTCGGTAGAAGCTGAGCCCCTCTTCCTCTGAAAGTCTTGGTCTGGCTTTGGGGGAAGCCTAGCCAGCCAATGGAGTGTGCTAGTGCAGTCCTGGATTGCTTTCATTTGGCTAGCAGAAGTTCTGGAGTGCCACAGTAAAGGCTGTTTTTGTGTTGGATGATATCAGGAAGTTCTGCATCTCTCATGAAAGGGATTGCCCTCATGAGATTTTCTGTTGATTTGTGGACCAATCCAGTAAAATTAAACTAATAAATTTAGTCTCTGGTTTCCTGTAAACGCTTTGACAGACTCAGAAGACTTTGATCAGAGCTATTTGGAAGCAGTTTAAAAAAATTAAATATAGGGTGAAATTTACCTTTGTGAAAACATTGTTGCATTTAAAACAAAAAACAAACAAACAAATCCCAAAAACCAAAACCACAACTGCTTTTGCCCATGGATCGTTCTGTGGAACAGAGATGCTGGACTGATTAATTTTGTGTGTTTTACCCAGTAGTAACACTATACTCCTAAGAGAAATCTCCACACCCATGTATGAAAGTAACCTTCGAAACAACCACATTAACTTTAGGAAGATAAAGTCTGCTCTTAAAATAAGCTACACATATAAGATATCAGTGTAGCTTTCTGGACATCTTCTTAACACTATCGCCAATAATTTTTCAAGGTAATTTGCCCCTGTGAACTCTATGTAGAATGTGCTCTTTTATGTCTATATAGCATTTGCATGCAACAGATAAGGTAAAAGACATGCAGCTACTTCATATCACTAAAAAATTATGATGGTATTGCAGCATGATATGCTTTTTAGTATACAAAGGATTAGCACACATCATTAAAAGAATGAGCAAGCTTTTGATTTTAATTGTAATTGTAATCCTCTCCACTGAAGCCTCAAATGCATCATTTGAAATCCAGCAGAGATGTGAGTTTTTACTGCAGCCACTTTACATTTGTGATACATTAAAAGGTGTCATCCAACTGAAATGTAAATCACTGTTCTTGAACACAAATTACAAATGAAGATAACAGGGCAGCACACTAGCACGAAAGCACCCGAGAGCCCATCCGAGGCAGTTTTCTTTCAGACCCAAATTGCAGCAGCCCTGTTATCATGGGTAATAGGGTGCTGCTAAGGCAGGTTGATTACGAGGCTATGGTAAACAATCCTTTTAAATGCAGGGCCTGAATAGAAGTGCACACACAACATTAATCAACTGAATTCAAACAGAATCACAAGGGGAAGTGGTTGGCCTGGCCCAGTTTGCTTTAACTCACGCGGCAAGTGGCCAAAGTGCAGAGCTCACTGGTTATAACAGTATTTTCCATCACTTCATAACCAATAATAGTTTTGTGAGAAATCCTAATTGCAACCTCTGCAAAAGGAAAGAAAGAAAATAAAATAAAATTAACATTTTGCGCTCATTTCTATTATTTGAATTGCGAGCCGGTTTTGGAAAATGTTGCTTTTTTGTATTTTGAGACTTGTAGTATTTTTAATCATCTTAGAATGTGAGTTCTTTGGGGCAGGGACTGCCTCTGTTTTATTTGTTTGCCTAGAGAATAGTACAATAATCCCTGATAATGGGTCCCTAATCCCTACCATATTAGAAAATAATAATAAATAACATACATCTTTCTCCATTTTTATTTTTTATTTTAAAGGGTCATGGTTTGCCCCCAACTTGTCCTAGCTCAGTTTATTACTCTATTCAAACTTCTTTAGAAATCATCTGTGTGTGGTTCTTGCATTTACAGTATGCAATGTCAGTAAAATATCCTCTCAAATATGGAGAATGTATAGGAAAGTTGCTAAATTATGGGTGCTGAGGGAGTGCATCTTTCAGAAAGAGAGTGAAGCAATGCTGAAAAGAAGACAAGCTGCAGGAAAGTGCAAGGTACAATAAATAGCTTCCATTTAAAAAATAAATAGAGTAATTTAAGTCTGCCTCAAGACAGCTTTAAATAATGCAATCTTCACTGCAAACTTCCTGAATGATAGCAGAATTCCTGACTCTCACTAGCACACAGCAATTCCATGAAAGCCTAGCTACATGTAATCATATACCAGGGCCACATTCAGTCATTCTATTTATTTTGTACATTTTTAATTTTCAACTGCATTTCTTTTAAAGGAACATCTGCTGATGACTCACTTCATTATTTAAAACGCGAACGTGTGAGTATACGAGCTTTACAGAGTGGTCGGAAATGGTATTTCAAAACATTGCCACTTATCAAAGTTTGAATCCTAAGGACTGGAGGGAGCCGGGAAGTATTAATGGATCATGGTGCCTTACACCCCTAGGCTACTGGTTAAAATCCAGCCCAGATTGGTGTGATAGAAAGTTACCACCAACTGCTGGAAGTTTGATGACCTATACAAAATGAGATGTTAGTTTCTCCATCCATTTCCCAGTGGACAAAACCTCACTACCACACTAGGTGTCCTTTCGGAGGCCTCGGAAGATTGAATGGGATGGAGAAGAGCGAGTGGAGGGTGGGGGGGCCTCCAGGGAAGGGGTGGAGTGAGGGAAGGAAGGCGAGGAGCAAGGGTGCGGGGGAAAGAGGCCAAGTGGGAGCAGGGCCTCGGGGTGGAGCGTGGGTGGAGCCCTGGTCCAGGCATTGGTGGCCCCCCTGCTTCTCAGGAGCTACCAGCAGTGGCACTCAAAAGGCAATGGGCCAGCATGCTTCCAAAGGGAGGTGCACTGCATCCAGAATTTCTTGCCCCATTTGGGGAGGCTTAGCCTCCCCAAGTCTCTTATACTCACTGCCCATTCTGTGGCTTGTTGGTGCTGAGCACCCCCAGTTTTTTTTGGTGTGTTTGATCCCCGGAGCAACAATGGAGTTGGTACCTACATGTGCTCTGTAAGCTCTGGCTTCCTAATGGGGACATTAGTTTCCCCTCTTCCACACACTGGATGCATTTTATGCTTTGGTTCAAAAATTGTTAGTGTAAATTCCACCTGTGAAGCTGATTTAGTCATGGACAAGACAGTTAACCATAATCATACTTTATATTCTTGGTGACATTTTCATGTAGGAATCCTGCCATTGGACTTTGCTGCCTTTGTATTATCAGCATTTATCACGGAAAAATATATGCAGTGTTTGCACATTGAGCGGTATGTAAGAACTTCAAGAGAACAGCAGACACCTGCTATTCTAGAAAGCATCTGGCTGATGACATTTGGTTCTGATCACACATTTGTAGCGTTATATGGATAAGGCAGGCAAAGTTATTTTATGACTGTGTTGGGAAAACCAAAAGCTTTGGGGACCTGGTTTCTACAGATGAATTCACAGGCTGCAGTAAGCATATGATCCCAAGAGACCACACAAATGCAAAGTTATCTAATGAATGAGTGATTAGGAAATAATAACAACATGGGTAAGTAGAATAGTTACTAACCCGAGAGGACTGGAGAGTGAAGCTCTCTGTTTATTCAGAAAATAGGTACAGTTTGGGCAGCTGCATTCCGGGCTTCCCTGCCAATCAACTCTACCATTAACTGGGGGAATCAGCCCTAGGAGTGAAAACTGGCAATTCATTCCACTTAGGCTTTGGTTTTCCATTGACCCATTCAATCAGAATAACAAACCCATGGATTTTGGTGGGTCTTGCTTTGTAGGGACAGGACATGGATTCTTCTTCAATGGAAAGTAGACTGAGCCCACCGGTTCAATTAACACAGGCATCTGAACAGCCTTGAGATGGTAATAATTTTCAGTAATGAGAAACCTTGGGCAGACTGAAACTGATGATCTGGATGTGAAGGATTCTATGGGCATCAAAGGCACGGTCACTGCTCTCAAGCTAAAATAAAACTAACAGAGTAACCTACCTTTCTTTCTCCTACTGTAAGGACAGATCCCAGGGGATCAAGTACCCCATCACTAGCTTTGGAATGGCTATATTAATGAGACGAAGTAATTCACAACAGGAGCGATCGTGCTAATCGCAGCGTTAAGCTGCTCAGCATGCCCTAAGAGTACTAGACATATCCAGAAGCTACAGCAGTCTCAGCCTGGACTGAATGCTCATTCAAGGCTAGCTCATGACTTGGACAGTACATCCATGAAAAGGAAGAAGACCAGCCCCTCTACCCTGGCTACCCAGAATTTGGTCAGATACACAGAAGAGGACCCTGTACATCAGCTTACCATCCCTATCTTGGAGCGTTTGTGTACGGAGTGTTGCGGAACGGGTGGATACTTGTCTCTCCAACGCACAGGCCAGCTTCAGTGAGCCAGCAAGGTGTGTCCTAATTTGCTGCTGGTGTAAAGAGCTGCAGAATACTACCCTCTTAGAGCAAGTGGGCAGCAGGAGTGGAAATATGCGTCCCAGGGAATTCTGTTCCACGCTGCCTCCTGGGACGACTTTTCAGGTCGAGATGCTTGCTCAGGGCTGTGCCAAGTCCATCCCTAAGTGCCATGTCTTCTCTCCAGCTAACCAGACTAGAGTGCTTATCCACCATCTCCTATCTCTTCTTTGAATTCTGGGCCCCAACATCCAGCGACACCACTGACACCATGGGGCAATGGTGACACAGTGAAACCTTCTCTCCAAGAAGCCCTATGGAGCCATGTGCCAGAAAGCCACCTGGGACTGTGGGTAGCCTGATCCGCTCTCTCCTTTTGGAAGGATACCAGGGGGCCACTCTTGAGCAGCCTTGATGCTCTTCCCCAGGGAGGCAACAAAAAGCCTGCCTTCTTGTGGGCCATCCTTGGTTTGCTTTATGAGGTCACAGGTGCAGAGGCAGTGGCTCCTGGGTAATTTTATTTTAAATTCACATATGGATTGCTTGCCAGTCAATTGGATTAAGGTCCCGGTGCTCCAAGAGGTGTATACTGTAATAAAGCACTGATGTACATTTCATAAGCATTTACCTATAATAAAAAATAGATTATTCATAACTCATTTTAAGCACAAAATGTTTAATGTTTCTGTATTAATATGACCTGTCATAAAACGATGGTTAAGTTTCATTAGACAATAACGGAGCTAGAGGGAATGGAAATAACAAAAATGGGGTCAGTTATACCTTTTTATTCTTTCCCTGCCACTTTTTAATGCTCATTCCCACTAAAATTTTCACGAGAACTTAACATCTTTTACAAATTTTCAAACATGTCTTTAACAATCAAAAATACATAGCATTGTACACAAATGAAGGGGAACACAGATTTGATCGTAAATTCGATTCAACTACAAAGGCAGCTGACAGCACAAATTTGTAACAAATTGGGCAATCCAAGATGCTGTAGTCCAGAACTGTAGGAAACACAAGGATCATTTGTGTAAAGGGAGCTGAAAAAATACGCCTGTTTTCACTCAGCGATAATAATCCTATACCTGGGCCACAGCATAAGGTCTGCTTTCTGGGTTCATGACCATTAGGAAACAACCATTCCATTGTTATATTGCTCGTGGAGGGGTTCCAAATGGTGGGCTGTACAGGAAACAAAGATGTGGGAATCATTTAGTGCAACCCTACACTTAGACAGGTGCCACTCTTAGACTTTTTAATTGATCTCATTTGTTACTTATACCTGTAAATCGCACTGTTATCATCTCCAAACAAGCAATGGAAACCAGAATTTGTCACTGAATAAAGATAGCAGGACAAGTCCCTGAATGGACTGGTCATATAGATTTACTGGCTTAATTACACAACAGTACATTAGATTGAAATAAGATACCTCGAAAAATCCAAATTACATGCAGGCCTCTTGTTTCTTTATACCACATTGACACAAAACACGGTTCAAATGCTACTGCCAAGAGGACAGCACATGTTATAGTTTTGTGAGAGAGAGAATGTGAGAGAGTCAGGCCTGAGGTTGTAAAAGGTTCTTTTGTTACTATGCAGTAAAATGAATCTTAGGTTGATCTGAAGGCCTAGAGGATAGTAAAATGCACTATCATGCAGGAGACTCCAGTTCCAAAGCAACTTCAGAATGATGGTAACAGAAGCGTCATGAAAGCAGTGGCTGTGAGCACTGCAGAGGTGACAGTCTCAGACTCTCTACACTACGAGCTAGGGGTGTGATTTCCCTACTCATTCACACCCGCCCACACTAGCTGTCTCTGAGCTAGTATGAGTATAGTGTGGCCACAGTAGCATGGGTAGTAGCAGCGAAGGCATAGCTGAGCCATGAGGAATACATACCCACCGGTTTCAGATGGGTTTGTATTTAGCATGTCTCAGTCATGCCTTCGCTGCCAGTAGCATGGCTCAGCGGCATCTCCACATTATCTCGATGAGAGCTAGCGTGAGCATATGTATACGAGCTTGTCGTGTACACGAGCACGTGTACATGCACTTGTAGTGTAGCCATAGCCTCAGATATTTAGGAAGGGCCACCATGAATCATACTTCAACAGCACCCACTAGTAGCTACTTATGGGAATCTACCATGTTCTGTGATGCTATGAGGATTACAAAGAAGAAATAACTGCTCAGAATAAAAGGAGAAATAAACCCTCTGAACTGAGATCAGAGAAGTTGCACTAGGATGATATATGAATTTAACCACACTAACTCTTCATTCTAATTACTGCTGTGGTGGGGGAAGTCTTTAGATTCACCTTCTCAATGGGTAACAAACCAAAGGAAAACCAATGATGGAGCCACTATGCTACAAAAATAGAAAAACTATTCTGTCACCCATAATAGCTACATTAGCAGAGGGTCAGGAAGTTAATAATAGTACACCAGAATAGAAGGTCATCAGCTCCATCAGAACCAGACCTCAAATCCTCTCACGAAAGATTTGGGGAAATTTCTGACAGGTGATTCTTATGAGATTCCCATAACATTTCTCCCTTCCCCAACCACACTGAGGTCATTCCATGGTAAGGGATGATTATGAACCCCTATCATAGCAGATCATTTTAACAGATAGATTGTTTCTAGTACCATCTCTCCTCCCACTCACAATTATATTACATCCCTTTGACCACTGAATCAACTGTTTAAATGGGAATCTAATAATAATAAATAATAATAATAATTAGTTAATAGTAGCTACCTCTTATCTGTAGATCTCAAAGTGTTTTTAAAAAGGGCAATATTATTATCTCCATTTTACAGGTGGGAAAACTGTGGCACAGAAAGGTGAAATGACTTGCCCAAAGTCACCCAGCTGGCCAGTAGCAGAGCTAGAAATAGAATCCAGGTCTCCACATCCCAATCTAGTACTCTATCCATTAAGCAATACTAGTAAATTATGTATTTTAGCTGATGTTTATGTGTTAGCTGCCAGAGGAGCATGCACAGTGTGATCAACCAGATCTGTGAAGACTCATTAGCAAGCATTTGACGGACCAGAGACTGGGAACCTCTGCTCTTGATCCCCCAGAGCCACAGAGAATGGAAGATACTGGATAAGAATTTCAGACCATTAAGTGTATGTCTAGGCTACTGGATCCTGTTCACTATGATATTGGAGGACCATGGAAGGACCAGACTCTAAGGAGGAGGAATAAATAGCCTGAAATGTAAGGAAGAAAATCAAGGCTAATGGGGTGGGGAAGGAGATCTCTGGGAGAAAATAGGAAGGCTGGGATCTTGCAGGGAATAAAGGAGAATGTTGGGCTGGACAGGGAAAACTGGGGAGACTTGGGAGAAAGGAAAATGATGGGATGTGCTCTTGGAATAAGAGGACCAAGGGGAAAATAAGGACTGGAGACAGGAAATTGGGTGGAGCGCAGCATTGAGGATAAAGATGGAATCTTGTTGGGGGACCTTGGTGAAGAGAGAGGAGGCACAAAGAGGATACTCATGGAGATGTGTTAGGGAAAATTCTGGTATAAAGCAAGGAGAGATTTGGGCAAGGAAATATCATATGAAGAGCAGAGAGCACAAGGAGAACTAATGGAGAGAGAACATTGGAGAGATATGGGATGTAATTGGTCTCCTTTTGGTGAAAGGGAAGACAGACTAGTGGAAAGAGGGTAAAGAATACAAGCCAGCATTAAAGGAAAGGGATGCAAGTTAAAAATAGACAAAGTAAAAATAGTGAGAAGGAAAAAGCCAATAGGAGAGAAATTAAAAAAAAAATTCTAAGGAAAACACACCAGGGCATTGCAGAAGAAAAATGATGAGAAGAGTGGCGTTAGACAGCAATGAACTGCAAATGTACAGGCAAGTTTTAGGGAAAGAAAGAGGAAAACACAGGGAAAAAATGAGAAAAGAGACCAACAAAGAGCAGACTTGCTAATTCTGTGTTTTACTAAACACGATAAAATCACTATTTGATTAATACACTTTTCTGTGAAATGAGACAGTACTGTACTTGACTGGAAAATAGTGTGATATCAGATATTTTCTACATATTTATACATGGTAGGGTGTTGGGCAGAAAACTAATAGTCCCTCCCCTTTCTTTTACTCAGTACCTCAATGTGAGGGGAAGAAATGAGAGAGCAATTCTTTGTTTCTTCTCAGTAGTCAGTTGGGAGGAAAGCTATCAGAAAGCACAAGCAGCTACTAGGGAAAAGAAAGGAGCTGAGTGAGAGAGTGCGGGACAATCAAAGGGCCAGAGAGCTCTTATCTGAAGCAGTGTTGCAATAATTGCTTATGCCCTCCATCTTCTCGATTTCCCCATATTTTAAAGGCAGGGAATCTGAGGCCCAGTGAGACTAGGTGATTTGCTTAAAAACACGCAGTAGATTAACTGTTAGCCTGTGGGTTTGAATTGAGGAGTTTTTTGGTTCCTGGAATTGTGCTCAGTTCAGTGAACCACACTCACCATCAAGTTTGCCCAAAATACAAGATCATGGTGAATCCTGTGGTATAGGAACCTGTGTGCATCACCTACATTCTACCCACCATATGACACAGAGACCGTGTGGTAGTTTTGGAACTGAATGAGGTTACCAGATATGCACTGGTCAATAACTTGACCAGTGTAATTGCAGTTACAGTGCTTTTCCACCAGTAGTCGCACAGCGTATTAAATAGATGACGCACAATAGTGGTTGCAGTCACACTCTAGCACATGGAATGTATATTTGTGAAGTGAGAGCGGCGCATCACACACCAGCCTTTTGTTTATAACATGCCTCCTAACCTGTGTTATGTCTGTGCTCGGTTGTGGCATGATGTAATGACCCTGTCATTTTATCCAGTCACTGTTCTTTAACACAGTCATTTAAAACTTGTCCCCCTGCTACTAGCTATATTCAAGTCATGGTTATGTATCAGAGAAAAGAGCACCCTGTCATTGTGTGCAGTTGTCCTACGGAGTTCTGATTTGGGGTTGTGTTCTGAAGATTACGAACCTGTTATGCAAATGAATGCAAGAAAGATACAGAAACCTGGATCTGAGATGTGACAAATGTACAAAGCCAGTAAGAGGACAAAGCCAGCTGATTGAAGCCTAGTTAACCAAAACTCTTGATTGTCCCTGGTGCTGTACTATACCCTTCACTTTACTCAGTGTTCCCCAAATCTAGAGCATAATGAAGAGCTGTCAGTTGGATTCCTTAAGGCCAGTTGGCTGAAGAGAAGAGCAGCACATGCTGCCTTGCTGTGCTCTGGGTCTAGCAAAAGTGCACCTCCCTTTCAGTGCTGACTTGCCTGGTGAAAGCCAGCCATTTCATTTGCACTGTACTGTGGGCCAGAGGAGCCCACAGTGCAGCCTTGCCTTCTATTTCCTATTCTCTGCACTCAGGCCTTGGGGCACAGCCTCCCCAATGACCAGGCAGGGAGAAGCCATCTGATTCCTTTCAGCTCTTCCCAAGTCCAGCAGAGCACCTCCCCTTGCACTGGCAGCTCTCTTTAGTGACTGCCCTCCAGCTTTACCAAACTCAGGAGAGCCACGGATCAGGCTTAGAATTCTGAAATCCAGATGGGAGGAACTGGAGTGAGGCTTCAGAACCTGCTGAGCTTAGTCGCCTACTTACCCAAAGGTTGGGAGTGTCTTTAGAGACATTTGACTAATCAGGGATGCCGTGTCCTGCTATCCTAAACCTTAGGGAATTGTCCCCCTTTTGGCAAAAGGAGTCTTGGAGATCAAGAGATTAACTTGATGAACAAACCTCACTCCTGCCCTTTCTATCACATTTGTAACCTCAAGAGTAGACAAAGCAAGGCTCTACCAAATGGATTCCAGTGATACATAGGACACGTCGTAGGCTGGATGTCAGGATCTGGCAGTAGATGTTGCTTGAACATCAAGATAACACAAGCCAATGAACTATTGACATGCTCTTTAGCAAAGTAGCACACCCCCTTCTGCACGTCCTTATTGTTAAGATGCCCCTTTATGCCCAGATGCAGCATTGCAGGCAGACTTTGTTGCTCAAACACCCTCTGATGGCCACTTCCTCAACCTTGAGGATCAGTCCTAGCTGGTTCCCTCTCTAGGTTGCTTCACAGGGGTCTTCTGTGGCCTCTGGCCAAGTCACTAACAGTTGGGTCCCCTCCTGGGCTCAACTCTGAACAATAAGTCTTCTGTCCCTCCTGGTGCTTGACTTCAATTCTTTCCCCTTGTTAGGTCACTGCCACCCTCACCACCCCCCCCCCAACCCTCAGGTTTTTCCCTCCTGGGAGTCTAAGTCCTGCTTCTGCCCCTCATGGGCTTCTATCTCATTTCTTGGTCCTCACAGACCTATTCTCAGGGCTCTTCTTCACGCTAATCCCAAGCTACTGGACTTTCCCCCACACCCTTTGCAGGGAGGGGAAGTCTACCCAGATCCTCTCTCCTAGGGGCAGGGTCTGGCTCTCCCTCAGCTCCTTAAACAACCTGGCTCTGCCTCCCCTGATCAGGAGGCAATTAATCAATCACCTCCCATGTGCAGAGCATATCTAATTAGGTATTTTACCTGCCTGTTTAAGGGTTTGCAACCTAGACTGGCACAAAATATGGAGTTAGGGAATCCCCTCATCCCACCCCCCTAAAAATCCCCACAGAATTTGATCGTATATGGACATGCTGGTGAACAAGTGCAGTCCCTAGGAGGTCAAAAAAGAAAGTTGGGAAACATGGACTAGAATTTATAAGGTAATGGCAGAGACTGTAGGCTTGACCAATAAGAACAATAATAAATAATGTAGAGTATTACAAAATATGGCCATGGCTTTTAGATGGCTAAGACAACATGTCACAAAACTGGCGGGACAGGTAACAGAAACAAAAAAAGTTAGAAGACGCAACAAAAGTGACAGAGCATTCGAAAGTTCAAGCTCCACTAGTGTCACAGCAGGCAGCCCAGACACATGATATGTTACAGCAAACACAAGAACAGAACAGATAACTGGTAAAAGCTGTAGAGAATATGGAAAGAAGAGAAGTGCCATCCTCTGTTATAAACCTGGGTGGGCAACAACAGCCTTCGGGGTCTTATACAGTGCCTGAAGGATGGGGGCAGAAGTGGAAAAAGGTGGCCCTAGAAAACTAAAAGATGGCACATGGGATGACTGGAATGGGCGTTGGAACGGGAACATGCGGAATGGCCCAGACCAACAATCATGGGGCAGTCTGAGGGCAGGGGCCTCTGCACTGCAACCATCACCGTATGATGAGAGCCACGTTCTGGCAAAACTGAAACCGTAACCTAGAGTGATGCCTGCTAGAAGGGGAGAAGTGAATACAGAGGGAGAAGAATTACCAAATAATTTGACTGGATTGGTAGACAAGATGGATGCGGAAACGGTGCAGTTAACAGAGCACCTTAAGAGACAGAGGCTGCAACTTGTTTGTGAGGGTTGGATGAAAGACAGCGTAGAAATAATAAACCAGGAGTGAGTGAGTTAAACCTAGAATGGATGCATTAATGCATAGAGTTACCAAGAAACAGGTAACTGCAGCAGGGAAGGGCGCCCCTGCAAGCAGACAAAAGCAACAGACACTGAGGGAACAAATTCAGGTTTTGCGGGAGCAGGTAGCAACCCGCAGTCTTCTCCCAGAACCTAATCTAAAAACCAGAAGTCATGGTTTTCCCACCCCTCCCCAACTCCGCTAATCATAGACCCCTACACACCTTTCAGAGCTAATAACATAACATTCTTTCTCAAATATTATAT
Organism: Mesoclemmys tuberculata; assembly: GCA_007922155.1. NCBI lineage: Eukaryota > Metazoa > Chordata > Testudines > Chelidae > Mesoclemmys > Mesoclemmys tuberculata. The sequence goes on from ML675618.1 coordinate 1,615,812, forward strand.
CTTCTTTCAGTTTGCTAAGTGCAGCTATTCTGCTGCTGTTCTCCAATTTCTGGAGCTCCTGGGTATTCTGCACCAGCAAAGAGTGCAGTGTGTGGATTCAGCAGACCTCATTGTTATTCATACAGAAGACTGTGGGCTCAGTTCAGTGGCGGGCTGGGTTTATGGTCAACAAAGCCTGGTACTGGTGACTCATAGGAGCTACAGGTGTGACAAGATACCAGCTTAATCAACAGAACGTGATGCTGTTCCCTAGGCCAATATAAAGATGCCCCTCCTTCCACTCTCCTTTCATACATTGATACAAACAGGTTAAGTGATACATTACACATGCTTTATTTTGTACCTTGTACACAACATCCTCATCCATTATTCTGTCATTCCATCCTTATCTTGCAAGGGGTCTGTGTGTCCCTGTATCATCTCTTAGGAATTTGTTTATGTTGTTACTGGAGAGGTTGGTACCATCCTCTCCAGTCAAGAATGTGCTAATTTGGTTAGTAATACCTGGTGTGCTACTATTCTGCCAAAGCTAGGCCTACTTTGGTTCATACTTAACCATGCGTAGGTCTCCAGCAAGGCCTACTTTTGGACTAAAGTCAATCACACCCCCATACTCATCTTGATATGTGGATGAGGGAAAGGTGTCCTCTTCATAGATAGCCATGTGGCTTCCCCTTGAGTATGTTGCAGAGGATTAGAGCCCAAGCTACGCTTTGCAATATCATTTGTAAGTTGCTCTACCAAAATACGGCCTTGAAAGTAGTTTATCTGGCTTAAAACGCTCTCTTTCCCCCCCTAAATTTCACTCTGCCACTTTCGGGTTTTGACAGACACTCATATTGGCCACCAGAATGAAATCCATGTTAATTGGAATGTGGTAGAACTCTCAGGCAGAGACACCGCTGTCTGTTCTACAGTTGCGAAGGATCCTATACTTTTCTTAGATGTGGACTGCGGTTCTCAGGCTAGAATTTAGCCCACAGTTTTCAACAAAGTTGACAATGACTTCTTAAAATCTTCACATCAGTCCACAATTGTATTGGGTCATTTCTAATTTTGCTTCAGAATAAACTTTTCACATTTTTCTGTTAATATTTTGCCCAGATATATTCTAAACAAATCAATGTGTAATTTAGTTGGTTTTCTCAACAAAAAACCACTACTGACATTTTGCAGTTCAAAAATGGATCGGAAATTGATCTCACATGCCTTTTTCACCCATGGATTCCATTTTTATATCTGTTAAAGAAGAAGGGGGAGGGGAGAGAGAGCTAGCTGGATTGTTTCTCTATCAGTGTTGCTGAGAAGTATCATTTTCCCTCTGTTGTATAACAATCTGCTTGCATTTCATTGCTTGAAAATTCTCTTTGCTAACCTGTATGGAATCTTCCGTCTCTTAAACTTCATGCGGTGTAATTATGAAATATGGCATTTCTGTTCTGCCAGTAGTATGGAAATGGATTACACATGGGTCATGTATTAACTCTCCTTAGTACCTTTATGAATGTTAATTTGTAATTTATCACATACCGGCAATATTGTTATTGGTTTTATTTAATTTCAGCTGGTTTAACAATTGGAGTTGCACAACAATTCAGTCACCATTTGTGCTGGTAATGTGAGTAGTAAAATATTTACACAGATTTTGTAGGTTAGAAGTTTACAGTTTCCAACTGAGATTGGTTGGCCATTTTGCCGTTAAAAAAAAAAAAAGGAATCATAACAACAAGATGAAGGTTTTTATCAGACAAGGAACAGATAGGTCGGCATATGCTTTTCTACTCTGCAATTGTACTATGCTGAGCATATGCAGTGTAAAATAGCAAACGGTAGATGACTCAGCCTCTAAAATCACTATCAAAGCACGGATTTGGAAGCTCAGAGCACTCAAAAGTAAATTTAGAAAAGAAATGTCTACCAAGGGGACTGCAAACTTTTATAGGATCTAATACAGGTCACAGATATTTCCTTGTGTTGGGTTTTGGGCTAGACACACAGGCATCTCACACATGCCTTAAAATATTTTACCCTGTTAATGTCTGCTAGGAAATGTAAGGACAGGAATGTTCCATTAGCTTTGACAGGGAAGCAACAGTTGGTTTACTGTGCACAGCTTAGTTATAGTGGTTCCTTCTCTTGTGCAGTGTGTAAATAAGTAATGTATAAATTGAAAACTCAATATTTCACTTGCTTGAAGTACAAGAACTGTCACAACTTTACACTCAGAAACTCTAAATGTAACAATTCTTTTAAAAAAGCGGATAATGAAAACGGGTATGGAAATTATTGTTACCTGGCATTGTATTTCTGACTCCACGGTTTTGTTTTTGAGGCTCATGTGCAATCAGCCAGTTTGTTATTTTATCCTAATTTGCTAATAAATCACTTCACCATTTTTCTCTCATCCATCATCCACTTATCTGCCTCAAAGTCAAAATGGTAACAATTATTAATCAAGGCCAGTGGCACCCGCTTCTGCAATGGGGCACCATGTTTCAACTGTCAGGTGGCATCCATCCCAGCCTCTCTTTGTCAGCAATAAAGAAAATGAAATTGGACTAATATGAATCTCATTTCTGCCCTGATTAAAGGCCTACATTTTCCCTAGGCATTGCCTGACCAGGTCCTGACTTGTGAGATATTCAATGTTCTTGTAATGTCATTCGGACAGAGTGCGCCTGTCTCCTTAGGTCATTGTTCTTCAGATTCACTTGTTTTACACGGAATATAGGCTAGAAAATCTAGACTTCCTTTGGGGTGTTAATTAAGAGGAGCATCCAAAATTAATCAGCAAATTCACTAGGGCGAAGGGGAGCTGTCTGAAGGCCTCGATATAAAATGCACTTCTAGTGCAGAGAAATGAGCCTTCGGCTATTGACAAAGAGAAAACAAGTGCACAGACGGCAATCTGACATAAAAATTCATATACGTATACAATTTTACATTCATTTTCCTTGTCAGCTTGTCACCTTTAATTATAAAGGTTGATTCGCTATTTGGCAGATCTGAAAATTGTAAACGCTTGGCCATTTGAATATCATCATATGGTCAATGTCTTCCAAAAAAAAAAAAATGACACAGGAGCACACCAGTAAGGAAAAACTGCGGAATCCAAACTAAACATAAAGATAGCTCTTTATTGACAACTTGAAAGATTTTGCATGTCCTAATGACAACTGGGAACTCGCCTGTGAATGCAAACGTTACGTATAGAGCATTTACAAAGAAAACATTCTATTGACAGGTTGTTAAATCCCTTTCCATAGACTATCCTGAACTCTCCATTTCTTTATTTTCTTTTATTACTCACTCCATTCTAATATTATTAGTGTTTGGTTTTAAGGATTTGCATAGACCTTCAGGCTAATAATGACCTTTCTGTAGGAACAGCAAATTCTCTGTTTTGCCCACTGAAGAAAAGACTACAAAAAAAAGCTAAACCCAATTCATTCACTGCTCCTCCCAGAGATGTTTCTTAACTAGTTAACTGTTTTAATTAGATGAGTGTTTTTTTAATAGCCACAAAGTTTGAACAGCGTTTTTGTAAATGGCAATAGAACTGGATGTGTATACCCTGAAAGAGAAGAATGAATTCAGGTTTCTGCAGATACCTGTCACGTTTTTTTTTGTTTAGTTGAAGCTTTCTGGTTAACTAGCTGTTTTTCCTTTGTGCAACTTTTCCAAGTGTTTGGAGAGATTGGGGGTACCCTGTTTTTAACTTTACTGCTTGAAAATCCACCAGGTCTCGGTTTCAAAATAATAGCATCTATGTTCCACAGCGTTCTGAGGATCACTACAAGTCTTCATGTACTAGTGTAGAGAGAAAGGCAACAACGACAAGAAAAACAAATACAGGTTTTCAAGATATTACAAGGCAGTTCAGCAATCAGAAGTGCCACAGACAGATAGCAAGCTCTGCAAATCAATCCCCAAGAGTCTGATGGAACTTACTATGTTGAACAGCCATGGATATTAGTTCATGGTCAATCTCAGAGGGGACACAATTTAAACTCTTTGAAAGAAAGTTTTCCCCCCACAAAAAGTAAATTATTATGCAGTATTATGGAACTGAGATCCAAACAATTTGTAGCCTCGTCAGTGCATTGCAAGCCAATTCGGCAATCTATTATTTGAAACTTTAAATAACTATTGAAAAAGAAAATACTTCCCTTCTAACACGGAATGACATTCCGCACTGTATCAGATGTGAACTCACTGCACAGCCTCACTAAGTATCAAAGATGGGGTTATATTTATTTTAAAAATTAGTCATCTTCAGCCCTAAAAGGGCTTGTGAGAGTAACTTTTCAGCACTGATTTTCTTACGCTGTATTTTATTGTCCTGTTCTATTGGTTAGGCATAGAAAGGGGTATGCCTAATGTAGTGTACCAGACTAATCAACTCATTTTCAGATTAATTTTAAATCCAATTAGAAAAAGTGAACGTTTGTTTGTGCAGTGGTGCAACCACATAAAAGAAGTTTTGGGAAGATTTAATCTTACCAGCCATACTGAGGGTAACAATTAGCGATTCTGGATGGTGCTTGCACCAATTTATATAATTTAATGTACTTGGGCCAAAACCTTCAAGGCAAATCCCTAAAGTTAGCACTTAAATCCATATGTAGGCACCTACAGAAATGTGGCCTAATGATCAGAATTGCTGAGCATCTGCTACTCTCTGTTAAGTAAATGGGGATTGTGAGCACTCACCACTCTGGAAAAATGAGGCCACTTTTATTGGGATACCTGAAAATGGATTTTGATGCCAAACTATAGACACTCAAATGTTGGCCTTGGTCTTGTGAATAATTGGTAAGTTGAGCATCAGTATCAAAAACTCCTAACCAACAGTTGAAGACAATATGACACTATAAAGTATTACTTCTATTTTTACAGCAAATGCTGCCTAAAAGGATGCATCCAAATGTACAATCTGTCTATATTATAAAGAGAACTTTGAACATCTTTGTTTAAAAATACATACTGTGTTTTCTCTGAAGGAATGCATTAAAACTGTCATACTGTGATTCTGCTTTTGGAGTTTGTAAAAAAAAAAAAAAACAACAGGGAAAGCTTGAACCTTCCAGTATTAGATTCCCATTTTATTACCAGCAGATAACTGCCATACTACTTAGAGTGTTTTTTAAACAACGATACATCCAAATATTTGGTAAGCCTGCATTTCATATAATAATTAGAAGGAGAAAACTTTGTTTTGGTTTTATGTTTACTTTGCAGGCTTTTAAGTGCTGGAATGCAAATCAGTATTATCAAGGAAAATAGAGAATCATGTTTTCCCTTGTCCAATATGTAAGACAGTCTTCTATTTACAATGTAAAAAATCAAATCATTACTTGTAATTGTGTCCTTTTCTTTAGGTAACATTTTCTCAAGCAAAACAATTCCTTCTCACCTACAGGTACCATACCTCTAATTTTGAGGTGAAAGGTGTGGTTCTTGGGATCTGGTCATGCAGCCATGAAGTCAATCAGAGTTTCCCAATATAGGGTGGCCAAGATCGGGCTCTTTGCATTGTATGCATTTATGTTTATTTACTATCAATATAAAGTAAGAAGCACACAGGTGAAGATAAGCCAGTTAGAGGTATATCATCAACAATCTGATTTCTTTTTAAAAAATGTAATAGTTTAATTCCAAATAAATTTCTCAAGAAACGAGTTTCAACTAGGTTATTGGGAATTTATTGGGGATCTTACTGGTGATTTATTTTATATTAAATCTACATACAATCTTTATTACGAACAGGTTTAGGTTGCCCTTTATCTTGAAAACCCCCCCCAACCAATCCTGTTTGTCAGGGAAAGCAATCAAAATTGCTGAATATTTGAATGCTATTAAAATTTTTGAGAGACTCAGACCATAATTAATCAGTCATTAATGTATAGTAATTTAAAATTTTAGTGACTCAAGGCATTTCCCCAGCTATTTTCTTCTTACTTTTTTCAAGTTTTCACAGGGTAATTTTGTTACAACTTCATATAACAAAATTCCCTAAGCGGTTAGTGAAGTGATACTATCTACAAAGACTGAAATAACTCCTACGTTCCATGGAATAGATGCCTTAAAACATCCAAAGGTGGGAGATACATCTGAAAATGTCTTCAAATATCTACCATCTAAACAACATGGTGAAAAATGCATTGTAACTGTGGAAGACAGACATTATCCATTAATTGCATGGCTTTATTTTTAACTAACACCTCATATTACTGAAAAAATGACTAGCCTAGTGTTAAATATAAACAAACAAACAAATTAATTAATGAAAAAAAGAAAAAGACAAGAAAAGAGAAAATTGGAGGCAGAAAATCATTGCAGCTCTTAATATCTAATTACAGTGCAGAATTCACTTGTAAAAAAGTAAGTAAAAAAAGAAGGTTAGGTCCTCCCACTCTTTAACAAGTACTATTAGGTAATTCACTTTCTGTATAGTACTTTAACTAATTTTAATATTTTTTAAATGTACACTAAAATTTTACTAAGGAATCTATTGGGATTTAACATTTTTCATTTTTGCATGAGTAACTGGTTCTAAATTACACATCCTCCCAAATGGCTGTTTGAGTGCTCAATTAGGTCTTGATCTTTGGTCCAGATCCTTAGGCCAAACAGGCAAAGGGGCCATCCCGGGTGGAACAAGTTGCAGAATCATGGCCTTAGACAGTAAAGAATCTCACACTTGAGTGGAAGTCTGTACAGTGGGAGTGGTGGACTCACTTTGTGACAAGTGGCTTCAGATTTACTCTGATGTGAGTGAGACCAGAAGAAGTCTAAAGAATTTAACCTTCCTAATGTGAAGGCTGTCTCTACTGGAAATACACAGACATCGTTCCTAAATGTATGGGGCCAAATCCTGGCTTGGCTGTGGCAGTGCTGCAGGAGTATAAGGGAGCACAGGGTATTCCATGGCTCTATGCCACCTACTCACATCATAGGTAGCAGCATGAAGGAAGAAGCAGGCTATGCAGAGCTCCTGCATCTCCCCCTTGCGCAGGTAGGCAGGAAGAGGCATTGTTCTGGTGGTTCTGCACCTCTAACATGCCTAGTGGCATAGCTGCACTGCATATCAGTGAGCGTACATTGTGTGCCAGGTACGGCTCCCACACACAGTGACATCTGGCTCACAATCTCCCTCCCAGACTACTTCAGACAGATTGCCATGAACTCACCCATAATCAGCATCCAGAAACATGGCAGGCAATGGAGTAATGAAAATCGTGGTGGCAAAAGCTGCTGAATTTCAGAACTTTCATTCAGGGAATTGTGAACTCAGGTTTTATGGGCCTATATACTGTATTCTGCAAACTTTCTCCACTAAACCGTCCACAGCTGCATTTCAGAATCACAGGGCAGAAGCTCCCAAAAGAAACGCATGTCTTCTTTTAAAAATAAACTTACCAAAATGGCGAGGTGGGATTTATTTACTTTTTTATTTTTATTTTTTGCGAGGAGCTTCAAAGGGGCGGCGCTGGAGTGAGCATGGAATGGGAGTTAGGCTATGATGTTATAACTCAGTAAGTAAGTGTGGGGTGGATGTCCAGTGCAGGTGGTGTGGGGATATATCATCCCTATGCTGCCTTGGTGTCTGGGATGGAGAGCTACAGTGCTAGGCCCCAAGGACGTGAGAGATAGATAAGGTAGCTTAGTAAGAAGTGGCCTCTGGCCAAGGCCCGCAGGTGTCTCCTTATCTATCTACTCATACTGCAAGAAGGAGGTAAACAGGACAATAAATTCTGTTAACTTGTGAAATGTCAAGTAACCTATGAGAGTTAAGTTGTGTTCGGGCTTTGTGTGCGTATGAAATAATTAACCAATCAGTGTCTGTGTAACAAGAGTGTGATCAATGTATTCAGTATATGAAATTCTATATAAGATAGTCTTTGCTCTAAAATAAATGACTTGGCTTGCAATCATATTGGTCGTTGTGCTTTGTCCGGCCCGCATGAACCCAAAACGAATGATGCCCCGGTGGCTTAAGTGAAGCCGGGGGCAGACTGGGGACTCCAGGTTGACTAAGACGCAACAGGTGGTCCATAGGAAAGTATTACAGTGATCAGATGACTGGGTTGTTGAAGGATTAAAAGGAGGTGTTTGTTAAAGCAGTGCAAAAGGGGAGGATTCAGTGTTCCCAAGACTGTCAAGAACCAACAACCCCCCCACCTTTATAGCCCATCTTACCTCTCATTCAAGAGGGAGCATCCCAACAGTGGGTTGGCTGGGGACCCGTATGGAAAACAGGGGTGCTGATAGAAGCTTATGGTGTTGAAATGATATTGGATTTTGATATAGATATTGAAATGATCATGGATTTACCTGCACTGTACACTTTTATCTATCGGGTACTCCCAGACAGTTAATAATAAAGTTGCGGCTTAACTAAACCACAACTAGTGTCTCCTGTCCTTCTTGTATGGGCAGAGAAAAAGGCACAAGACCATTAACAAAGCCTTTCCTGTCACAATCTTTCCTCAAGAATGAGAACTTATTCCAGAAGTCATACATTAGAGAAGCAAAATGTTTCTGAAGGAAAATATACACACTATAAACAATAGATAACGCACAATACTATAATTTAAACTCCTGAAAATTAAAGATGAAAATGAGTCACCTTATGCATCATGTAGTTTATCTTCTTGGTAGTGAAACATATTTCATAGAACACTGGTGTCCATCTTTATTTATGGACCTATTGAGCACCATGGACATTAATGGCAGCTTTGTCATCGTCAATGGATGCAGGATCCATCCCCAAGTCGCTGCAAATTGAGAATATTGATCCCCTTACAGAATTAAGCCTGATTTTTAGAAGCACCGAACATCCATAAAAGCAGCTAAGTCAAGGGGGGCTCTCAGTGTTCACCATCTCAAAAAATCAGAACCTGGGATCGCATTTTATGGGCCCCATCCTGCAAACACTTTGGTCACGAGTAGCCCCTTTGCCACCAGTGGAACTACTCGCCAAAGTAGGAACTCATGGGAGTCAGGGTTTGAAGGTCCCTGTCTGGCCGAAAGTGGTTACATGCATTGGAGTAACAAGCATTTACAAACACATAAATGGAACGGGTGGAAATGTAACTAGTTTATTTTTTAATTCACAAAATGCTAACTTTCTGACAGGCCTAAACATGCTGACAAAGCGTGTCTCTCTGTTCACAGTCAGCATGAGCATTTGTGATTGAAAATAAATAGCCCAAAATTATAGTGTGCAATTAAGTTTATGAGTTGTTTCCACAGTGACAGGTGAGAAAAGCAAAGAAAATGTAAAGTTAGTGCACTTAAAAAAAAAAAATTCAGCCAGGTATTGTCTTGAATATTGCTACTGGGTTTTTTGTAATGGATCCTCGATGCATCCTTCCCCTTTTGCTCAGATAAAATGTTTTGTGTTAAATGCTGTCTGCTTTCAAAACTGGTTCCTTTCCAAATATAAACAATATTTGGAAAATGTTCAGTTTTACAAATTAACACAAGCAACATTTTTTTAAACTGGAGGTCTAATTTTAATGGTAATATTTCACCTATAAAACGTGAGGATAACAAGTTTGTATTCATACAAAGGTGTTAATTAATGAAAGACAAACCTTTGCCAATTATTGACACATTCTTCTGTAATCCTGTTATGTGGAACATTCTAATGAAGTCATAGTTTATTACTAATGATCTAGCTTTGTTTAAAAAAACTCTGAGAATGGGGTTGAAATAATTTATTTGCTTTGGTGTATTTTTTATCACAGCAGGTAAGAATGCTGCATTTTGACTGCCACATTGTATGCAGGATGATGGTGTCTGACCTCAGAAGCGGGGATCGAGAACTGGCCCTTTCACACTTCAGCACACACCGCTGTGAACCAACACTTTGGTCATATTATCCTCTGCACCACAAAGCTGTCCGCTAATTATCTCTGAATAAGAATTTTATTGAACCTTAATTTTCAGTAATGGGGACTGATAGTTTGTGAAGAAAGACAAAAGAAGAGTTCCTTTGTCTTTTCTAAACAATACCCTCCTAGTCCTGAAGTGCTGGCAGAACTCATTAAACATGAACAATGAGCTGAAATATGATCAAATTAATTTTGTCTGCTCCCCCAAACTTGAATAGTCCTGTCTGCCAGCCTGTCCATCTGTCTATCTACACAGGACGAGACTGAAACTTTGCAATGGATACTGTTGCAACACACTGCTTCTCTGCCTTACTATATCCCTTCCAAGCCATTGAGAACTAGACTCTAACCAGACATGTGTACCATTCAAGGCCAAATCCTACATACAAGTTTGCCGAAACCTCGCTCCAACTTTAACAAAATCATTTGATGATTACATAAGGGAGCCTTGCAAATCTTACTGAATCTAAATTACATGAAAGCTGATTTTTGTTTGGTTTACACTGCAACAATAGGTACAATATTGTGTGGAAAACAAATAATTGAAAAGCTCTGTTAAAGAGAGATTTGCTGAAGATAATGCTAGTTAAAAGTGTGCAGTGTTTAATGCAAGAAAGAACTATAAATTTCTGCTGAGTTAGATGATGAGAGACATCATTTGGATGGAGATGTTAGTACTTCTGGGTTCTTCTATTGTTTTCAGGGTGCAGGCTTCTTAATACATCTTCCTTTAAGTAATGTAATTTTAAATTGCCTTCTGTGTTGAGCTTTGTTACTGTGATATTTGAATCTTGATCAAGCATGACATAGGTTGAAGAGATAGCAATTTTATGTTTTACCTAGTATTGTGAAATACCCCAAAATATATACATGTAATAGAAGTGACAGATATTACCCAATTAAAACAGAAAGTTATACCAAAATAGAATGAGTAGCCCATTTCTAAGCACAAATGAAATGAAATATATTTTCCTTTGAGGGGTATCTTACTAAACCATTATGGTTAAAATTGGAATCTTGGGCACCAAGATTTGTTTTTTTACTTAATTTTTTTTTCTAGGCAGTGGTTATTTTTCTAAAGTAGTTTCTTTCTGAGCATCAACAACTTATTTTTAATGCCTATTTCTAAAGTTTTCTGGCAGTCAGTTTTTCTGATATTTTAGGTTGCCTTGCTCCATCATTTTCCTGTCACACAGAGCCCTGTGGCAGACGTACACTGGGATGATGTCTTACAACAAAAGACATCAACCCCCCAAAATAGTCAGATGTAAAATATAGAATTATTATTATCCATTCCTGTGCTACTTCAAGATTCCCACCAGTCAATATTCTTGAATATTTTCATCCAGCCTAATTGTTAACGACTCATGAGATGGTTCTTTCTCCTATTCCCTTAGGAGAACATTCCACAATCGAACGAACCTCACTGTTACAGATTTTTCCTGCTATTCAGCCTTAATTTTCTTTTCATAATGGCATCCAGTTTCTCCTCCTTTAGACCACCCTAAACAATTCTCCTCCTCCTTTGTAAAAAGTTTTTTAAAAAGGTACATTTTTAAGCAAAAGTAGATTTATTAAAAATATAGAAGCAACCACCAGCTCAGCCCTCCTCCGACAAACACACGCTGTCTCTCAAGTCAGGAGTTCATTATCCAAATGATAATTCTGGAGGGTGGGTGAAGAGGGAGATTACCCACAAGCATCAAAATCTATGTTTTACTAGAAGTTCAGCAAATGCTAGCTCAGCACCTTTTTCCTTTTGATTTAACTCATTCATTGAACCTCATGTCAGTTCAAAATTAGCCAAGATTTCATTCTGAAAGTACATTAGTTAAAATAAATAATGTACTTACTGAATATTTATTTCTTATTGTACCCTACTGCATATTTAAAAACATAAAATGAAGACCAGTGCTGTATTTTTTCCATTAATGAAACTGAGTGTATATTTGTACACTGTGATGATCAAGATTTTGATTTTTCGATGTATGAAAAAAACACTCAGGATACATTTTGTGATGTCCACGAAAGCTGATTGCTCTGATGTTGGAACAAGACGTAAGCGGAAAAGAATACACGGAGAAGTAGCTACCACAATGCATCTGCCAAATATTAACATTAAGAGCATGCTATTTTCTGTATTAAATGTATTTAGATGTAGCAACATTTATAGAATCTTAATATGACACAAAACGTCCGATTTTCCTGTCTCTTCCCCAGCATAAATCAGGAGTATTTCCACTGAAGACATCAGAGTGAAATTGGTATAAGACTAGCATGAGTGAGAGAAGAAGCAAGAACATAGACAGAAGATAGCATTTTTTTTACAGCATGCCACTGCCTTTCAGGGATTGTAATTTAGAAATTTTTCTTTGTAGTTTTAATTATTTAATATTTTATTTTAATAGCCAGAGATCTGAGCTTACTCAGTTTCATATATGCCTGTTTGAATCAAACTGTTATGATTATTTTATTAATTGTTCGTTTCAGACAAAATAGACAGTTCTGAGTAATGTGGGAAAATGTTAGGCTGTTGTTTGAAAACATTTTCTCTGCAATACAGTTGGGAATGGGTACTTGTACAGTAAAAATGTGATACTAAGAAATTTCAATTGCAATCTGATTTGGCCTTGACCTTGTGACAGGTCTTCAGAGTACAGAATAATTAAGACTGTGGTAAAGATTTGAATAAAGATTTGGCTTTAGATTTAAAAAAATAGTGATTGGAGATTTTAGAGATAGACACATATCTATAGCGTGGACTATACCGTGCCTCAACAATGGCCATATTGTTTGTTTACTTGCATGATGGTGTCACATAGCTACTACATCAATAATAGTGCCATTAACAGTTTATATCAAAATGCAATATGCTTACTGTAACCAGCTTTGGTCAACCACTATGTTTGCAGATAGAATATACTAAAACAATAGAGGTATTTACTGTATATTTAAATAGATATATTATGGATACTGTATGTTTTTCAACAACCATCTTTGCTGTATTAAAGTTCAGATTTTCAAGTATTCAGGGATGTAAATATATTTAACAATGCATCTATTTGCACAAAGCATTCTTTATGAGGGGCATCCATGTGCTTTTAATCAGTTTCATGCTGAGTGAAAGAAAATTGTAAACTATGCATTAAAAGAAGATTTAGTGAAAGTTATTTTGCTGTATCTACTGCATTCTAATCCAATGCTTCTCCTTTTGCTTTCAGTGATAATATACGTAATCTTCTAGCAACATTCATGAGGAAAGTTTGATGTGGATTTACACTAGTGGAGCTACATTACAATGGGTAGATTTAAGGTATTATAAAATGAGTTTTGGATTTGTTACAGAGGTATGAAACCCCTAAGACACAGGCAGATAGGGCTTCCAACATATGGCAACCACTCTTATTATAAAACAAAACAGTGTTAAGTCAAAGTACCTGATTACAATTCGCTAGTGCTATGTAGCTCTGATAGCTAGGCTTATATTTAATACCCCAGAAACAATATCATTTATTTTTCTGTCTTCTCTTATCCCTTAGTTATTGGGTTTGTGGGCTTTGAAACCTTAAGCAAAAGGATAAAATACAAATTATAGAAAACATCAAAGTATAGAGAAATCAAATTACATTCCATGCAATCCTTACAAAGATATAGCACATATTTCTTATGTGTAGTTTGGTCAAATTGCTATCACTGGACTGCTTTAGTGGTTATAATTAGTAATCTTTGGAGAGCTACACTAGCACACTTAGTATGTCAAAAGTATTTAATCGAATGCAATAGTTAATTTCCGGGTTTACCAATACATTTGATAATAATGCAAAGCAGCCAGAAATCTGACCTATGATCAACAGCATCATAGTAAAAGACAGCTGTAGGATATGGTACTAAAATTTTACCATTTAGATTTGCAGTTAAGTGTGATGCTACAGCTCTGGTTTCCTAAATTACCTCCTCATATACTATGTTGATTTTTAGCGATACTGTATTTAATATCACGAGTCTTTGTTTTTACATATATCATATTAAATATACCATATTGGAATGTAAGTAGCATATCAGATAAGCAACTTTTAAAAAATCATATAGATAAAAAATTAAATGTGATGGGCATGTCAAAGGCAAAATCATTAAACATCAATTTGCAATAAACAAATTCTGTTTGGGAAAATAAATGAGTGACAAGTAGCTACTAACAGATAAATGCACATTAAATTCAGATGTATACGAGGGGATCAAATAACTAGATAATTTATCACCAGTCAAATTTAAAACCATGTTTGCTTGTCTTGGTCTGTGGTTCCCATGCACTGCTATCTTATTAACAAGACTTTAATTCCAATACTGACAGACAAAAGTGTTGTACTCTAATGAACTGTCTGCTCCTTGCAGAAATCTGGTGGTAATGTAGGATGTTAGTTACAATAATAATAATCTTTAGTATTTTTAGCTTGTCAGAACCTGAAAAGCCAGCAACAACCAGTCTTTTACTAAAACTCCACCTCATCAAACTAACTTAATTAGCAATTCAACTCCTTATTTTTGTTTTGGATTCCCCTCTGGCTACTAATTAAAGCTAAATTGAAACTGCTGAACTGAGGTTGTAAAGAATTCATTAATATTAAAATTAGCCCCAACAATTTTTTGGGGCTGGTGCAATTTGTATTTGTTACTGTCAGAGGTTTGAAACTCAGTCAAATTGTTAAGAAAGCTGTACCAGAAATTCACTGTATATTCATATTATGAGCTGAACAAATATGATGAATACCAATAGTTGAACAAGAATTAATGTTTTGGGCATACACTGTTCACATCACTTGTGTCATTGTTTAATACAAACAGACAAAATATATTTCCAGATAATTTTCCCAAAGTCATCCGCATTTCTTTCTCCTCCTAAGTGCTTTCACATTTTGGATAAAAATGAATAAAAGGCTCTGGAAAAAAATGGAGAGATTGATTTTATGTATTATCTTGACAAGATTAATATGTTTGAAAAATGAACAGATTTAGCACTTCACTTTGATTTTTCCACTTTTCTTAACATCAAAGATTACTCCAACTGCAGTAATGGTCATTCTGAAAACTAAAATCAACAGAACTTTGAGCTTCTATAAAGGACGCATTTTTGCTGGTAACATATTGTTTTATTTTTTTAAAGGAAGGTAATACATACTTTCTAAATTAAAATAATCATGTCAGAATGTATTGTAAGTTATTTAAATATATTCTTTTCTGAAATCAGTTTAGTTTTTGTAATGAGTTTAAATTGTATTTTTAATTAAATTGCTTTAGCTTACCATAAGAAATCCACTTATATTTGAGTATTACTAAATGCCCTCAACAATATGAGTAAAAGTGCAGTTGTGTGTGGTTTTTTTTGTTAAATTTCATACAAAATGCAAATAGGAAAGGCAGCCTTTTTATAGAAGATGAAAATGATTTTCATAATTCAAGTTCACTTTTCATTTTAACTTTTGTACTTTAATATTTTTATCAGAACATGTATATTTATTTTACCCTACAGGAAATTTTTCAATTATGTTTGTAGGAAACAAACTTGTTAAGACTAAAATATACAGCAACTAGTACTGTTTAACATAATTTATTAAATATAAACATTAAAATATATTTATATAATTCAAAACCTTACAAAAATACACATGAAAAATTTCATATGCATCTAGGCTTCATTTAAATAACATTTATGACAAAACAATCATGCACACTTTTAAAAATCAACATATGTCCATTTTTTACTCACTGACTAAATCAACAATGGCATACAAGGCACACAATTTAAAATCTTGGTGACAATTTCCGTGAAGTTATTCAAATACAATTTGACTTCTGACAAGAGGATGTAATTTATAAAACAGAACATGCCTATCAGTGGAACCTAAATTTGCATAATGAGGATACTTTCATTTCTGCAAGCACAGTTTTTGACATCCCAACTTGGAGCTCTGGAAGAATCTGGTGAAAAATGTCAATATGCATAAGTAGAAAAATTATGAATAAAATACCAGTAACATTTATCTGATTTGAGTAAACAAAATAAATTTTGCTTTAAAAATTTAATGATTTTCGAAGCTGTGATAAAGTGTTTCTTAAATATATAAAAGTCTAGCACTGCCTGTAGCTGCAGTCATCCTTGTAAACTAAGAGAGGTGTTTTGAGGTTATCATTAAATGACAAAAACACTGTTGTGACATTAATGTTATGCATTTTTAATCAGTCTTTTGATTTAATTCTTTGTTGCATTTCCTGTAAATATACTGAACTGGTAACAATAGCATGAAAAAAAATTGCCTTACCAGTTTCCTCTACTAGTTAAAGTCTAAACTGGTTGTTAACTTGGTCACCTGGGTGTGTCTATAATTTATTACTGAAATAATAATAATTAGGAAATAGTTGTGTCTTCCCTAAAAGTTTTAAAAACTTCATTTCAGGTAAGAGTGTGTTCTGAATATAAATTCAAGAAATGCTGGAACCAATTTCTTTTAATTCAGTTTCTTTTTTTCCCTTCCCATCAAAAAGTACAGTATCAGGTGACAATCAAAAACAGGTTATGTTTCAAAGCCAGCACTCAGCAACATATCAATTTCAGGGTTGCTAAAGAAAATTTGGAGTGTCAAGAGGAAGTAATAAAATAACATCTTAAACATGAAAATTTAAAGAAACACTATCAACTTAAAAATCTGATACTGTAAACAATCATATTCTTTTTACCTATGCTATTAATAATACTTTATGGAATTAGAAATAAAGTAAATCCAGTTTACATGTTATCAGTTTTACTGTGTGTTTACTTTCCTACTTCTCTCAGCTTGGACAATGAGGTACGTTTTACTTTTGTTTATAGTTAATTTCACTTTGGGGCTCTCAGTGGTGCTGCATTTGAATTGAGGATATCACAAGGGATGTTGTTTAAAAACTGTTTCAACTGGATTTAAAAACAAACAAACAAACAAATCCAACAGCATGAAAACATTTATATTGGCCTGGGGTATTACAAAAAGCTTTTTAAAAAACTGAGGCTCAAATTTGGGTGGATAGTGTCCCTTTCAATGTAACTTGTTTATATTCATACTAGATAATGGTTTCTGAAAGAGTATGCTTCATTATCTAGTATGAATATACACAAGATACCTTTAAAGGGACACTTATGAAACTTACTGACACCTATGAAATGTTTAATGTACAGGCAATAAAAATGAAGGTAATTTGTTTAATTCAAATGCAACGGAGTTAAAAAAAAAAAAGGAGGCAGAGTATACTCACACGCAGAAATTGCCTCAACTGCTTCCATCATTATAATTTTAAAATAAGTATGCATTTTATAAATATTTTCAACTAGGACACTCCATTACTTGCTGCTAAGAAAGCTTCTTACTCTCCCAACATAGTTTCATGATACAGCCATAAGTAGCTTTGTTCACAAAATGCTGAAAAAACAGGTTCAAAATTTCATGCATCTCTCCTTTGTTTCTGGGCTGTACATCAACAGCATGTTGACTGACAGTGCCCCTTTTCTCAATTTCTAATGTTACAGATCCAAAAGGTGCACATATAGTGCTTTAGTTTTTGAGATCACTGGTCTTTACGCGGTGAGGGATGACTTATATGCTATGATATTTGTGAATACACAGAAAATACCATAGCTAACACTGAGCTATTATATAGTCTCCTTCTCTCTGTGACTGAGTGTTTATAATGTGAACTCTTTCTGTGTGTGTGTGTCATACACACATGTAGAGCTAACTTAATATTCCTTACACAGAGAGATAATGGAAAGCAAAAGTGCACATTGGTAAGTGCTAGTATTTCACAATTAACATAGGATTGAAATATCCGCTCTCTTGAGCCTGAACTTCCTTCACATGGAAACGGCACAAAAAAGGATTCACATGTAGTCACTGATTGAAAAGATCAGATCTATAATAGCAGGTCACCTTAGGAAAAACAAGTCCTTTTAACAAGCTAGCCCCAACAGCTTACCCCATAGCTATAAATGTTATCAACTATCACCACCTATTGCTACTGATTTCATTTCCTCAAATTTTGATTCCAAATATGTTGGCACGTGTCTGAGATATATTCATATTGGTGGAAGATTTGTGAAGACCTATAGAAATCTACTTTTCTTAACAACATAAAAAAAGCTTTACGAATATTTTAAAATGAACTATTACTACATGGTGGCTGATCTAAATCAGGAGACGAATACAAGGAAACACTCGCTACTGTGCAGCGAACATGGGAGAGAGGTGAAAGAACACAGAACATGTAAACTGTACTAGGGAAGAAACTATGTGCCATCCTTTAATTGTATATTCCTTCTTGCACAACCTTAAAAACCATCAAATACCATATGAAGCAATCTGGTGTCTTAGTAAAACTGACTAGCTAAGTCAGAGTATGTACCTAAATATTCTTAAGAAATATTCAGACTGCTGTTCCAAAAGAATGGGAGTGGAACTCTTTAAGAACTAGTTAACAGAAGCATGAAGGAAAAGCCAATACATTTGTTGCCGATGGGTGGGAATGAATGACAGCAAAAATGACTAGTTGGTGGGATTAATTTATCAATATAATTATTGCTTTTTTAAATAAAGCAGCATACCAAGATTTTTTCCCTCAGCGTTATAAAAAAAGTAAAAAAAAAAATTAATTAAAATACTAGTGCAAAATATTCCTGATCATGAAATTTATTAAATTCACAAAGCTTCTTCTAAAAGCTCAATATATATATAGGTATTATCTCTTTCTACCATTGATATTTAATTCTGCTTCAAGCACTGGTTGTCTTATCATCTGAAGGATTAGTAATAGTTATATATGAGAGAGTTCTGATTGAATTATATTATATTTTGAAAATTAATTCATGGTGTGAATAGTTATGTTACAATACTAGTGAGGTAGTCTATTTCAGCAATCACCTTGCATAATGTATGCATTTTGTCTACATTTAAATTTGCCTTAAAAGTTAATTGACACAGGTGCCATATATGGCACTCCAGGGTATTTTCTATGATGCAATGATGGATTCACATACGCACACTGAACATTTTGCAACAGTAGTTTTGTTCACTTGCTACCAACTAATTATGATAATATTAAAAAGATAGCCTTCTTCTTCTTAACCTAGAGCCTAGATTATTGGACCACATTAGACTGTCTTGTGAAGGTGTGGGGGTGGTAGGAGAGAAAGCAATGCACAATTGAAAGAAAGAGATTAACAAGCAATAGCAAGCTGCCGTTTACATTTTCCACTTAGCACCACTTGTGCAATCCAGTCAGTTTGAGTTGTTTGATCCCCCTAGTACAGTGCACTGAATAAGGGATGATTAATACCCTCCTCCACATGTCATATGCTATTGGATATAGTGATTGTGGGTGCCTTGCAGTGCTTTAATAAACACGACCTATATCCCTGCTATCTCATTTCAAGGATATTGGAGAAATACATCCATTCATACAGGTTTCATTTTGTAAAGTGGAAACCAAACACACACCTTTTGAGGTAACTTATGAAGAAAAATACTTTATATTTCTGCAGAGGCAAATCATTTTTAAGTAGGTCTCAATTATTAAAGGTGGAGAATATGCTCTCACTGTTTGGTCTATACATTTGCAATTCATAGGAGGAAGGATTATATTACTATCATTACACAAACACGTAAGTGGGTCTATTGATTTGTTTATCAAATGAGATGTCAATGACAGTTAATTATTCAATAACTGGTCATTAATTTTGGGCAAATGATCAAAGACCCTAGAGTCTTTACAATTTTGTTTGGCTCAAAGAAGGGAATGAAATCTGCTTTGTTAAAGCATGCTGAACACTACTCAGCATTCATTTTCTTTTGCTAAGATCGGCAGTGTTTTAAACAGATTAATGAAATGTTTTAATACTACTAGGGCAAACCTATCAATAAGAGAAAATTTAAACACACAGTCAAGGGGATTATTATCTAGCTGTCTGCATCTTTCATCTAACCTGACACTTTGCCATGCCTTTTTTGTAGGAAACAATTTTTTACTTACTTAAACAGCTTTCTCTTAATTAATTCTTCTCTCTTTTCCTTGCATTTCAAGCTTTCTTATGGAGATCAAGGACTGTTCATACCTACTGAGCTACTGCAATATTAGCAGTTCAGAATGATGTTCAAAAAGCAATGCTTATATAATGAGGGTACCATCAGTCCTTACATTTTTTAAATTAAAGTTCATTCAAAGTGTGTACTCAAATACCTTGTGTCATTACCCCATCACTGAACTTCAGAACTTCACTAATGATTACTAAGCAGCACAACATTTTATTTCACTCCATCTGCATGGGATCTAGTTCTAAAATCTCTAAAGAATAAACTAAAGCTGAATTTAAATTACAAACCACAAAACATTTCAAGCTGAAACACCTTTCTTTAAAGCACTACTCACTTATGCCAAGTACTGCAGCACAAATTTGATGTTGTTACATCAGTGTACTGAGTTCCCTCTGATGTGGTAACAGGACAAATCTGAAACAAGAAGTCTAGAGTTGCAGCCTTAATTCTTAATTTATTTGCTTTTCCGATCTTACTTTAAATTTCTGACCAAATTCATCCCCGGGATAAATCCAGTTTCCATTTATTTCAGTGAAGCTAAACCAGAGATTCACTTTATGTTTCGGATCTGCATGCAGACATCCCAAAGATGACCGTGGGAGTTCTGTGAAGATCAGTGGTTTTTAATTTTGTGTTTGCAGTGCTGTTTTACCTGTGTTGGTCCCAGGATATGAGAGACACAAGGTGGGTGAGGAAATCTCTCTTATTTGGACCAACTTGTGTTGGTGAAAGAGACAGGTTTCTTTGTTCAGTAATACAAGACCTGAAGAAGAGCTCCGAATGTTGTCTCTTTCACCAACAGAAGTTGGTCTGATAAAAGATATCACTTCACCCACCTTGTCTCAGTTTTTAATGACTTAATTTCCCATGTATCTGTTATGATAAGCATAGCACATGAGAAATCTTTCATGTAATGGCATAGCATCCATCATGTAAAATATATATATTAGTAGTTTTCCATCATATTTATTAGACTAATGGAAGCACTATGAATAACACAAAATCACACCTACAGCAAGCTTAGGGAAATGTACACATGTTTTGCAACTACTTTAGAAATGGATTGAAAAATGTACTTTTCATTATGGGAAATAGCTTTCCAGCAAAGTTGAGATGTCTGTCACCCAGTGAGGCAAAGCAAAGGAGGATGATACAGAAATGCAGCTTGCTACCTCACTAAAATGTGAGTGTAACTCATGTGATTGCCAAAGGTCAGTGTCACCACAGAGAGGATGGGCACGAGGCAGGGAAAAATGGGATGTATAAAAATGGTGAAAACTGGCCTGTCAGTTCCTTCTAGAGTTTGCCTCCCTTCTATCACCATGTACAGCACATTAGCTACTCAAGCATCTGTTTTCTTTGTGAAGTTGAAGTGGCATGTAGGGGAAGAAGCATTACAAGGAAGAAATAATGTAAGTTTTTTGCAGGAAATGGGAACAGGAATAAAAGGATGAATCAGCTGGTAGTCTTGTAACCATAAAATATGCCACATTCAGTATATTGAAAATGAACCTCCCTCCCCGTGCTGCTGAACATGCATTATTGCTCAGTCCAAGTGTTCAAAAGTAATGAATCTGTCTGAATAGATTTTTAAGTAATAGGAAATATTTAGGGTTTTTTTCTTTGTCTTCTAGCTTTTTAGCCTCTTGAGTACATGCAGGCCATCATTTCAAGTTTGCCCTGCAATCATGGGGCCTAGAAATGTACACATTTAAAAACCTGAAAACTAAGATTCTCCTCTAGTCATTTGGCTCTGTCTGCTGGGCCTTAACACTTGTGACTTACAATAAAACCACAAGGGTTGGCAACATTCACTTAATAGCCGACCATTACTCTGATTTCAGTTGAAAAATACATGTAAAGCAACAGCAAAGGTCATGGGAACATAGGTCCGGCAGTGAAAAAGTTTAAAGGAAGGTTTTTTATGCCGAAGTCCTCAAAGTCTCTTGCAGAAAGAAAACAAGTCAGTCTTATTTCACTGGTGCTCATCTCCTCAAACTCATCTCGGAGCCTTTTGGGAGAAATCCTCCATCATTGCACTAGCATAGTTACAACTCCACTGGGGGAAGCAATACTGGGAGCGCTAGTATGGATAGGACTAAGGCCCAGGCACGGTGTAATCTAGATCTACTCTGGGCACTACTGCAATATAAATAAGCAAAGAATAATTTAAAACCATTAAGGAAAATGTTTCAGCACATGAAGTAAGTGTTAATGTGCTGTAGTTGATTAGGTTTGTAATATTTGTCATTTCCCCACTGTAACTCTGTCTGAGAAAAGGAACCAATGGCCCCAATCCTGCAATTACTGTGCTCTTTGATGAAGTCATTGGGTCTCTGCTGGGCATAGCAATCTGCCCATGTGCTATCAATTTCAGGATCAAGAGCCAAATGTCAAGCCCATCCTTTCAGAGACTAGTAGTCTGCACAATTTTATTTTGAAACAGGAGGATGCTTCTGAGTTTCATAAGTACAATCGTGTGCCTTAACTGGAACTCCTTCTTTTTTCTGCCGTTACTAACGGCCAGATTTGGAAAAAGATTGTCTTTGAAACATCAAACCTGGAGAATCATTTGTTAGATAATTTAGACATTTTCAAACAGGAAGACCATCACTCCTTTCTAATACAGAGTGCATATACCTGATATCAGCAGAAAGTTAAGTGTTTATCCAACCATATCAGCTGCCCTTAGTTCACTCCAGGGCAAAGTCCTCTTCAGCACTGCTCCTGAAGAAGGTTACTACTTATCAAAAGGAATCAGGACCCCCACATGGAGCGGGGAAAGGGTACACTTTACCAGGGCCTGGAGGCCCTGGGGGGGCCTGGCCCAGGCTGCAACACCCATGGGTATGTGTGGGGCAGGAGGCCCATGTTACAAGTTTGTACTGGGCCTGAAAAAATTATGCTTGGGCCCTGAAAGGAATTATCTAGATAATGGCCTGACAGATATGTGACAAACATGCTTTCTGTATAAGAGTCTTAGGGATAAGCAAAATATAAATTGATCCTGTTGCCCAGGGCAAAATACAAGTTGATTTTTGCACAACTCAACAAATGAAAAGCAGGCCACTTCTTCAAAATGAGCTACTACAGAGCACAAGACAAGTGTCCCAAAGCAAACAGACTTGGGTATTGCAGACATTAATAAACATCTTCCATTACTATAGTGTCTGAGCACCTCCTACTCAAATATATTTCTCCTCCCAGCAGTGCTGTAAGGAACAGATGGTAGAACAGAGAAACTATGTGACTTACCCAACATCACACAGGAAGTCTGTAGCAGAGTAAGGAATAGAAATGATAACTCTCAAGTCCTGGGTTAATACCATAATCACTGGGCCATCCTTCCTGATAAACAAGCCTTCATCCTGAAGTGTGAGGATACCACTGTACAGCCATATTAAGGTACTGCACAGATATCCATGTGTATATGAAAATATACTGTCTAGAGTCCCGATCTTAAAATATGATTGATTCATCCAGGAAATCACCTAAAGTTAAATTTAAGACAAGAGTTGGGCAAAACCGCTTATTTTCACTCTTGGAATTTTGGTCCATGAAAGCTGAAATATTCATGAAGTTTGGATAACATGAAATTTCACATCAATCGCATGTGTGTGTGTGAGAGAGAGAGAGAGAAAGAGAGAGAGAGAGATTTTTAATTTGGCAGCCTTCTCTCATTGGCTGACCATATGTGCCATCAGTATATTATAGTTTTTTTGTAGGGCAGAATAAAAGCAGGACATTTTCTAAAGTGAAAGGCAGTTTCCACTTAAAGACTGCCATTCCACATATATAAAAGGCAAAAAAAAAAAAAAAGGCAAAAAATAACGTGAACACATACTAACTGTTTAATTTTCCACT
Organism: Mesoclemmys tuberculata; assembly: GCA_007922155.1. NCBI lineage: Eukaryota > Metazoa > Chordata > Testudines > Chelidae > Mesoclemmys > Mesoclemmys tuberculata. The sequence goes on from ML675618.1 coordinate 1,639,690, forward strand.
AACTATCAGAAACATTTTCTATTAATTTCCCTATGGTGAGAGTTTCCTTTTTTCTCCCCAAACAGACAAACACTTTTGAGACTCAGAAAAAATGAACTCACCTATTTGACTGATGCAGTCCTACTAGTTTGGAAAAATCCATTTAGCATCAAATATAGGCATTTCCCCTGATGACTGTAAAATAGGAAAGAAGCTTTGCCATCCCAGATAAATGCCACTTACACCATTCTCAATGATTTGCCTAATCTAGCTTGTGGTCCAAGAGTATTGACCCATAAAAATATCCAAACAAATTTAATGGTGGTAAGGAACAGCTTATTAAATGTAAAATTAATTAATTAATTAATCCATATTAATATTCTAGCTGATAGGGGTGAGTATATTTAATAGGCTTGACATTTAATAAGTTGGTTGGAAAGCATGACATTTAGTTAATATTATTTGGCAAGATTTAGAATTGCATCAACAGTATTCAGCAGCCCACTCCTATCACTAGCCCTGAGCCGACTGATGACCCTGTGGAATGGAGGAGACATGATGACAAATTTGATGTGCCATCTAAGCTGATGGCCTCCTCTTTCTCCATCGTCTCAACCTCATGGGGGTGGAGGGGAAGGAGAGAGAATGAACAAGAAACCCTCCCTAGAGCAGAAATAGTGAAAACTCTGTGAAAGGAGAGTAAGGGTAAAATGACCCAGTCACATAAATCCTCCCTCTTCTACTGATAGGCCTAGATTTCATCATCTTGGGTTCCATGGCTACCCATTGGAGCCATCATACATCAGTGGTCACACAGAGGTCCTGAACACTAGTGCTTTCAACTCTGGGAATGAGAGACACCGCAGAGTACTCCAGCTGTATGGAGAATCCTTTTTATACCCACATATTCTCTGTGACATTTCACTTAAAAAAAAGCCAGAAGAGCAGTGGTCACAGCCTTTCCTCTCCTGCTGTTGAAGACGTAGGTGGGACAAGATGATTACCAGCCAGGATAGCCTGCATCTGCTGCAGAGAGGCAAGTCTCATGAAAACTTGGACAGGTTCCCAAGACTCATGGAAGATAGAAAGAAGGTGATTCAGATTCTACACACGGTCTAAATGTCATGTGAAAACTAGGACCTCTGAATGGCACCTGGACATCAGCTTATTTGTTCATTATAAAAGGGATGGGGAAATTGTAGAACAAAAGCAACAGATCAGCAGGGAAAGGAGCAGCAGCCTCCTTGAAAGAGGAGCACTAGGGAGGAGTTTGGTCAAGTACCAAGGGTCAGATATGCTAAATACATCCATGCTAGCTGGTTTGGGCTTGAGTTCCACTTACAGTTTCAATGTTGTACAGCCTTCGAATTCAAATAAAACTTGGAGAGTGAAGCAGAAGCCTCCAAGAGAGTTTTCCTGAAACCAAATTGGATTTCACCCAGCTCTACTGACCCCTCTTCTGGATGTCTGCTGATTAGTGACCTGCATCTAAAATCCCCACAGCTGTCACATTACATCTTTCCCAAAGGCACTCTCTTTCTGCAGGATGGGTGCAAAGCTCCAAGACTGCAGTGCAGCTTCTCTTGCCTGTTCCTTTGCCATAACTGCTTGACATTCTGATTGTCTCTCGTCTTAGCATATCATCTACGATTCTTTCTTGTCACAAGATTCAATACAGAATGACAAAAAAATCCCAGCAACATCCTAATCACAGCAGGATAACAAACAGATAATAAGGCACTTATAACCAGTGTTGTTTTAGCAGCTAGAAATGATTTTTGCATTCTATTTCCAGAATCATGTGATAACTCATGCAATATTTGTAAAGCTAATGAGCTGCACCGACTAGTTTGTTGAATCTTCCCTAGTCCCCCCCACCCATATTGCCCAAACCTAACCTCCCCTATTCCTATCCCTTTCTCTACCTTCTTTTGTGTTTTGTGACTGAAATATCTTATGTCTTAGAGCACTAAGGAGCAATGAGATTTATTTGGGGAATGCACTAAGGAAGAATTGTTGCCTTCTTTCCTTCTCCTTCCTGACCTTCTTTCCAAACCTGCCAGAGAACAGGCTGGGTAGATGGTAAACATGTGTTCATTATTAAAGTAAACTGAATTATATGGAAAGGACTCTAGTTTGGTTTTAAAAAGTACTACAATCTCTCCATTAAGTGGTGTACTTAAAAATGACAGGTGTGTACTGTATAAATGTACATTGATTGTTAAAACATAACTACTGTCACTCTGTTTTGTTTTGTATTTTTAAAAAACCTCTATTAACTACCATCACCTTCAGAAAGAATAAATGAGACATCAAGCACTGAATGGAAATTAAGTTCCACATCAATAATCACAGTGTAAGTAATTTCTCATCTCTTGAACATTTGATTAATTCTAATGATCATCAAAGGCAGGACAAATAACACAAGAGAGATCTAGATTGTGTGGACAGGCACTGCACAAGCTTCCTTACTGAGAAAGAAATCCTCCTGTGAGATCGATGGCAGACTGGTGCCTTATCTCAGTTTCTCTCCAGATGTTTCACCCATAGATGGGGATTTGCATAGTACATTTATGCAGGGGCAAACATTTTTGGAAAAGGAGGGTTGCATGGCCAAAAAAAAAAGTTTTTACTTTAGCACATCCCGTACTTATTTTTATATCTCAAAGCTGGCTGAAATAAAGGATAGGTTGAGTGCAAAATATATTTTACTCTTGAGTTGAATTAGTACACAACTGTGACAACAGAAGGAGAAGAACTGGGAAATAATGGAAATACCTGTACCAGATATGGTGGTTATCATTATAGGATATTCTTATCAAAGAGCTACCAGATCAAAGTATGTAACACATCCTTGTTGTCTAAGTATATGGAGCTACTTAGTATCTCAGACATCACAGTATGGTAGCTGTTGGTAAATACTGATGTTTTAATTGTGACCACTATAAATCTTTATACTTGCTAATGGAAAGGCCACAAAACAAACACTATCAACTGAGCATTAGGTAGGTACTGTTGGAATAACTGGGCTTACAAATTTACCCTAATTGTGAACTGAACTGTAAAAAATAAGTTAAAGTTCATAAAATGTTACAATGATCTGTAATAATAAATGTTGATGGGAAAAGGGGCAAAAAAGTGACAGAAAGACTGATGTTGTCAAAATGAAAAGGCCTACTGATATAACTGGAGGACTGTGTTAAGATCAGACCTAGTAACGAAGAAGAGTATGGAATCGGAAATCAGTGAACCAAAATTGGTGTGTCAGAAAGTAGGCCCAACTGATGGATAAAATAATGACTGAAAGATGAGAGAAGGAGCAAGCTTCACCATCATGGCTGGCACCCCTCATCATCTTCTGGGACCCCAGATCTTCTTCATCCTAATCCTGAGAGATGTCCTGATCAGACTGGGCCTCAGAGAAGAAGCCAGAAGACATTGCTACCTATACCAGCTCTGGCTGAACCCTAACCAATCTGTGTTCTTTTCCTTCTCCACCTTATTTCTTCGCCTTCCTATTCCTGGGCCTTCTGTTAAATAAAAGTCTGGCTTAACCATCCAAGACTGCATGTTTTATAACACAGTGGTGAGCCAGAAAGGCAGCTTAAAGCAATGCCCTAAATATCCAGACAATGATATAAGCTCGGTAAGTCTTGCAGTGGATGATGAGACCATATGTTGTACCTGTGGTTTTCCTGAAGTGAGGTTGCAGCGGAGAGTCAACACCAGACACACAAACTGCATTTTCTATCTTTGCTGTTCTCTCCTCTCCTCTTTGTGTGTGTTTCTTATTTTGCCTTCTATGAAACTGGATCAGACTTCAACAACAACAGCTCCGGCCCATCTCAGCTAACTTCTCCTCTGTTGCTGAAAAGGACAGTTATCATTTGTGGTAACCTTTTAAAAGACTATCAAACAAGGAGTGTTTTCCTTCTCAAATGTCTCCAGCTAAGGGAAAGGGAACAAGAAATGTGCTTTACTTTTCAAATGCTTTAACTGTTTTTTTGTTGCTTTTCTGTATCTTTAATAAAAAATTTAAAAGATTTTTATTGGTGTGTTTGCCATGATGCAAAGCCTGCTGAGGTCTCTGTATGCCAAAACCCTTACCTTGTATCAAACTGTTTAATGTTGGACAATTTTGGGTCATGTTAACTCCTTTGACTCTTTGGGCCCTATCTTCCATCTAAATTAATACAACAAAGTTTCTGCATCTCATGATTTTGACTTGACATCTTATGATAGGTATTTGTGGGTAAATCTCTCCAACTCACTAACTTCACAACAAACTTTCTCACTAGCTCACTCCCTAACTGTGGTGCCCCACATATTCTTCAGAGAGGCCTTTTTGAACAGTCGAAAATTATACTGTCATTATATGATGTGTTCAATTATCTACCAAGGACTGAATTGAGAATTTAAGATCATTAAACTTGTTTCATTTATGAACTGACCTAGATTTCAAACTTGGTTTCCAAGGGTGAAAAGTTAGTATGGCTAACAGTACCTTTTAGCTAAATAAGCTTCACCCTTAAGTCATGTTTTGTTCAAGTAGCACACTGTCCATTTAAATGATAGACGTCTAATTTATAAGGCCATTACTAACTGGCCAGAGTTCTCTAGTGAAAGTTTATCTATAATGAACAAGATAAAATAACATTCAGGAACAGTACATTATGGTATTTGTGATAGTCATATTACAAATTACAGCATATTGCTACCTATTTGTAACTGCTGTACAATTCTGTGTGTCCAGAAAAAGTGTGTCACTGAATTGTAAAATTAGGGTTAATTGGCCCACATACAGATTATTGCCCATACCTTCAGTCTCTGGAGTCTATATGTAGAGGGTGGGTTGGAATAAAGGGGTGGAATTAAGGTTCATATTAGAACATTAACCTGAATTTCCAGCTTGTTTATTTTTCATTTAATCTATACTATTTTATTAATGCATCTTGAAAGCCAATGTATTTAACTCTGTCCTAATGATGTTTTTGTCTGAGAAATTCCCACGTATCCTTAAAGTTGAAAAAAGGTATTTTTGAAGCCCAAAAATCAGCCAGCTGAGCAAATTTTGCTTGTGACGTTAGTGAGACATATTTTCCACCACATGATAATCACAAGATTTACAAACGCTATAGGATGGAGGAAGAGTTTATAATCCTCTGATGTGGTCCTCCGGATTGTTGCACATTGATATCTTGTGTTAGCAGAACAATATGTGAGGTCTTCCAGAGCCTTGCTGACATAACCTGTGGAATTTATAAGTGCTGGAAGCCACACATTTCAGGAGTCACTAATATTAAAAGCTCCAGCAGAAAATCCAGCAAGGCTCATGGTATTCACAAGCTCTGCTGCCATATCGTTCAGGGTGATTCTAGCTTTCCAGCTGAGTTTGGATTTTAAGAGACTTAAAAGTCTCATGGAGGGCCTCTGGAGCTAATGAAGGATCACAGAAGTGCAGGAGTGCCCTTCAACAGGGCGACTCTTGTTGCTGCCAGATCTGAGTGATCCTCCCCTTTAGTCTAATAATTTTGTGTGTAGACCTCTGTGGAACATCTGGGAAAACAGCAACTCAGTTTGTCTTTTCTAGAACACCAGAGTAAAAGGAATAAGCCAAAGCTTGTTGAGAGATTTTCAAAAATAAGTGAAATAGAAACGAGATAGGATCTGGCTACCAGTGTGTCGGAGCAAACCGGTACTTACCCCATTGAAAAGAACATTGAAGTCATTTAAGAGATCAAAGCCTTTCCAGATTTATGCTAATTACCATGCAAAGGCTAACAGCAAGCTGAACAAAATCTTCTCCCTCAATCATGTTGTGCTGGTTCAAGATTATAGTTCAGATGTATTAGGTTAGCCAGCAAAGTATTTTCTCTTTTCTTTGCCTAATAGTTTGCATTAGTATTTTAGCTTGTTGGTATAAATGATTCAAAGCTTGTAGCCACATGGAGCTGATGACCAAACATTGCTGTTTTCTGGGCAGAATTGAGATCTGGATGTTGAATCTGGGAAAAATTTACAAAAGTGCCTAAATTACATTTTCAAAAGTGACTTAGGAGCCCAAATGTTATTGAAAATCAATTGGACTTAGGCTCCTAAATCTCTTTAATGCTTTTGAAGAATGCACCGTTTCTAAGTAGTGGTTTAAAGGGCAGCCTGTTTGTTATCTTTTGTCACACATGTCTCCCCTTAATAAACCTGCAGAGGAATGTCCTTTAGGATGTATTAATCCCTCTGCCAGTCATGGATAAATAATTAAAATTGGTGTCTTGGAATGTAAAAGGGATAAGTAGTCCCATTTAATTTCAAATAGCTTTCGCTTTGAAAAAACAAACCCTGAACAGATCACCAAAATGAAAAATCTGAATCTGAAACCTCTAGATATTAAAGAAAAGACTAGGTGGTGAAATCAGTATTCAAAAACTTTTCTTCGAAGTCTAGATTGATCCCATAGGTGGGTCTGAAACATCTCAGCCTTAAAGTTTAACTTTTAGACACAGCAAAATATGAAGAGGGCATATATTCCTAGTGAGATATAAATGATCCCATAATAGCGCTGAACAACGTCAATGTCTCAAACAAAGAAGATTCTAACATCTTGCACAAATTAATTGTACCACTAATGAATAAGGAGTGTGGTGGCATAATATTAGTTGGCAACTTCAACACAGTATTCAACCCTTCTTTATATTAAATAAATACACTGACCCTAGAGGGCTATTCCTCCCAAATAACTATAAATGTTCTACTTTCAGAGGTAGGACTACATGACATACAGAGATTAGTAACGGGTACAAGGAGAGCCTGTTCATGTTTCTTGACCCACATGACCCATATATCTCTCATGCAACACTTGATGCTGAGGTGAAGACAACTGAGATGTCTGATCATGTCCCAGTTTTTATTTCCTCATTGCTGTGGGAGCCACGGCAACATCATATTACTTGGAATTTTATATTCTGCTTTTCAACGGTAGATTTCAAAGCACTTTACAAAGGATGAGAAAACTCCCATTGACTTCAGTGAGATTTGGAAGTCATAAAAGAAATTAACTTATATTTGGAAATCAAGATCTCAGTAGCTCCTTCCTAATTTATGGATTGATAAACTATAAAGGACTGCTTTGGAAGCAGTCATTGCTCGTGTATGAAATAAAAATAAAATACCATCCTGAACTCACAAGATTATCTGAAATCTGGAATACTTCTCTCTTTTGCTCTTCCAGCTAACGAAAGGGACTAATCCTACTGGATATAAGGTGCACAAATTCTACCCCACATTAATTGAATTCACTTTAATTTATACACTAACTGTTATAATAGGAATTAGGGACTTGATCCTGCTGAAATCTGTTCTAGTTAAGGGTCTGGACATCAAACTAATTTGGGATGCAAAATCTAGGTAAAATATTTAGACCAGAAATTATTCTTCCTAGCAAACATCCTAACTGTATTGGTTTTATATGTGAGAAATTGAACCAGTAACTTATGTCAATTGGTAGTTAGCATAGCCTTTTGTCAGGACTCCTTAAATCTTTCATCTATAATTTCACTTAACATGAGGGAAACATTTGAGAGATTGAATTAGGAAATTCTCTTCTCTGCAATGTCTGAATAGTTTCAGTCCAAAATCTGAACCCTGGTTCAAGTTCTTTATACAAAACCTATGGCTTTGGTTATTACTAACAGGTTTATATCTCAACCATTTTATCTGAATCCAGGGGTGGGTTAAGGTTTCCCTCTTCAACTCAGTGTAGCCTTGGAGACATGAATATTAGCTATTTGAGCTCATCTTCATATTTCTGTGGTTAGTTTGGTCAACTAAAACATATGATGTTGTACATGGATGACACACTTCTTTTTGTCTCACAATCTGGCACCTCTATTCCTCTTCTCTTACCTTGCAAACAGAAATTCTGTACTTCATTGGGTTTTGAGAAACTCTAATAAATCAGAAATTCATTCTATTTCTAGAGGTTGTTTGAAATATTGCTCAGATAAATGGGTTTTCAATTGGGCAGAAACAGAAACTTAATATTTTGGGATTCTAATCCCCAAATATATTGACCTCACAGTGGAAAGAAACATGAATTCCCTGCTACCTTGAATAACAGAAGATTTGAAAAAATGGCAGAATCTGGAGTAAAGTTAACATAATTTAAATTAATGTTCTGCCTTACATGCTATGCCTATTCCATTCTGGATCCGTTATGTAGACAACACATCTATATTTTATTTGAGGAAAGTGGAAACAAACAAGAACATCACTGGACAAACCTTGCCCCCTACTTTCACAGGCTGTGTTTGGATTTCCCAACTTCCCAAAATACTCCCACAACTTTCTGCTAAAACAAGTAACACTGGGATATCAAAATGTAGGGGACAGCACTCCCATTTGTGTACCTACAGAATGAGAATTAATAAGCCCTGTCTTCCCCAGGCCTATTTCCCAGGTTCTACATATAGATATCAACAGGCAAAGCCGTGGTCCTAGCAGCTAGGTGAATATGGTCCTAGAGGCTAGATAAATATGGTTAGATCTAACTACCAAAGTTAAAGCACATATCCTATTGCATGACGATTCCGTCCTCTGAGGAGCTAAGCTCTTCTTAGAGAGAATAAATTGATAACATGGACACACTGGGTTGGGAAGGAGTTCTACCTCTATAGCTCAATGAACACAAGACATTTAAATTGTATGAGTCCCTGAAAGATACAATCTACAGAAATCTTGCTTTTGGCAGTACCTACACTTGTAGCTTTTATTAGAACACCAATTTGATCCCAGTGTTTTAACCACTCCAGAATAACCATACCTGTTAAAATCCTAAAATGCATTGGTGAGTATGATAGTTCAAGGGTAAGGTTTTATTCTGACCTTACAAATCACCTCATTCAATGCAGGTGAAATAAATGACAGTGGAGCAATAACCTGATTTGTTGCTCTTGTCTTGCCCTAAAACAAAGGGTTTTTGGAGAGATGTGGGTGGCACAACCAATTTGATTTAATACTTGAAACTTACATACTAGGGCAGAGACAGTGCAACTGAAGACAGTGTCGTTCCACCCACTTATTGGCAGGATCAAGGCCAAAATTTGGCCTTACAGATCCTCAAACACTTGTAGCCAGTGGACATAAAGTGAAAATCTTGTTTATCTGCAAAGATTGAAGATTAGTATACAAATTACCAGAAACAACAGCCCTTGAAAGATTCATGTATGAATGATGACAAGAACTCAGAAATGTTCAGGATATATTGTCTTTATTTATCTTAGGCCCAGTCTACACTTACCTTCCGGATTCGGCGGCAGTCGACAGGAGATACGCAAGTGACGTAAACCACTTGCGTATCTCCTGTCGACTTCGCTTCATCTGCTCCGTGCGCCGTCCACACTGCGCTATGCCACTTACCAGGGTGGTTTTCCTACTTCGATTGCTGGATCGACTGAGCGGGTCTACACAGACCGCTCTGTCGATCCAGAGAAGTTGAACTGACGGCGGTGAATTTGCCGCCGTCATTGTAGGCCCAGCCTTAGTTACCACCTCATTGTTACTTTGACTTGCTTAACTATGAAAGATTTTGTTTTACTTAGGAGTTTGGCTGATAAGTGCTACACCTGCCTCGTGATTAAATTTTTCTAACTTTTGTCACTGTTCTTTTTTCTCTAATTCTTGTTCTTGTGTGTGGTGTTCTTTATAGAGAATCCCTCTACTCCCCTGGCACTCTTTTTCTTCTCTTCTAGACATTTTTCTTCATAGCCAAATTTAATCTTACACTAGAGAAACACATCAATGGTTATCATTTGGTAATACCATTTAATGTATCTGTGCTTGATTTTGTTTGTATTCCCTTCCATCTATGTTAAACTGAAAAAAAATTCAAATACAAAATATAGAAAGAACAGGAAAGATTTTTTTTGTAATTATTTCATATGGCTCAATATTCCAAATCACAGAGAAATCATTATAGAGATTTAGGGGTGAAATCCTGATCCCACTGAAGTCATCATTCAAATTATTTATTTTATTTTATTTCATTAATTATTTTTTGGACAATTTGCACTATCCAATGTATCCAGAAAGACAGAAGCTCTTCAAGTGCTAATATCGCCCATACCCTCTCCTCGTAGATTCTGGGAGAATACTTCCTCCCAGTATTGATGAACAATGATGCATGAATTAAATCTAAGAATATCTTAACCAATTTTTTATTGTCAAATTCTAAGTGTGAAGGCTGGCCTGGCTCAAGAGCAATGAAGTCCAACCATGGCCCCAATGCCGTTCAAGGAAACTGGAACCTTGCTGCATCTGCATCTTGCTGCATCTGCTGGGTTCTGCAAACAGCGGATGCCTCTCCCACTCACCTCCACTCCCAAGAAGTGCCTCAGTTTGGAGGGAGAAGGAGGGAAGTCGTTTTATTATGGTGTTCACAGAAGTTGCAATTTTTTTTTTTTTTTGCTGTCATCTTTTTTGAGTCCATGATGATGTGTTTCACCCTGTCAGGTTTGAGGGACTGCAGCAGCCACAGGCAGGGCTGAATGGGAGAAGGGGGGCAAGCGGTGGAAAGGGAGACCCCAAACAGAGTGGCACTGTGACCTGGCGCACAGAGTTACAGTGCCACTCAAGTTTGGGCTGGCTGCCCATCTGTCGTGACAGATGGCTAGCCAGGTCAAACCTAAGTGGCACTGCAACCCATAAGCCAGCTTGTGATGTGGGGAGCAAGGAGCTGGGCTCAGCTTCATGGGATAGGAACCACTGCTGCAGGATGATGGCAGGGAGGCTCCATCTCCAAACCCCCTCTTCTTAGCCTTCCGTGTGTGTTAATTGCTTTGGAAAGGGGGGAAGGCTCCATTTCAGTTTTTGTCACAGGCCCCCGAAAACCTCTGTGCAGGCCTGCCATATAGCCGCCTCTCCTTACTCCTAGCTTTTTTGGTTTTGTTTTGAATTTCATCATATTCAAACAGATGTATTGGGAATGAGAACCTGAGTTTCATGTTCTGGATCTTTGTTGTACAGATTTTTCAATACATGCCTCATGGTACAAACATCACCTTCCAAACTTACTGGAAAATTGTGCTGAGTTGCTATATCAGGAAGCTGATGTATTAGCATGTAGGAGGTGAAAGTAGCTAAAGCAGACCAGTCGCCATCCTCCCTTTTGGAATAAAAACAACCTCAGCGATGCGCTGAAGGCTTCAGCCCAGCAGTTAGTTTTGCTTGCTGTTTATGTGTCATGCCATTCTTTTACAGATAAAAGAATTATCTGAACACAGATGTGTCATTTCTCTGTTTTCATAGATGCACATTCTCTATTTGTACCTGAAAAGTTTCAGGCACATGGTTTTCCTAAAGCATCATGTGGTATTTTTGTGTAGGGATTTTTTCCAGAGAGGTAAGTAATTTTCTAGATTCCTGTTAGAGCTACCCCTAGTTTGGGACTCTACTTTTTACAACCGGGAGAAACAAAAAGTGTTTATTAAGAGTAACTCTCATTATTTCATCCCATTATATAAATCATTAATCAACTGGTATGGTTCTATGAGGCTGAAGGGTCCCCGAGCTTAAGCTTCCGCCTGAGCCTGAATGTATACACAGCAATTTTTAGCCCTGCAACCTAAGCCCTGGCTGTGAGTCCAAGTCAGTTGACCTGGGTCAGCTGCGGCCATCCTGTGGATCTTTTGTTCCTGTGGAGACATACCCTTTGTTTCTTTAGCAGTCAGTGAAGAGTTCTCATTTGCTCTAAGCTCTCTTAACAGTTGCTTCAGTTAGTGAAAGAATTCAGACTGTTCGCTGGGACTTACACAATGGGACGGAGTATGATCAGCTGACAGCAGCCTAACAGTATTGGGCGACTTGCAGGAATCCTGGGAGGTCTGGTCCCTCCCTTTTAAAGCCTCCAAATTTTTATTTTCCAGGCCCCACCATAAAGTGAAAAAAATAATTTCAGCATTTTCATTGTGGGTTTGTTTTTTTTCAGTCAGCTTTTAGAGCTGGTAATTTTCCCCCTCAACTCAGAAATGTTGATCAAAGTATCACTGAAATTCCAAATTTTAACTAAAAAATGGGATGAGGGTGGGGAAGAATGACATTCCCCTCCATTTTTTACCTTAAAAGATGCCTTTGGATCTGCAGCATTTGTGTAAGGGAAGAGCTTGCACAAGGTTCCCCTTCTCCATTCCCTTTTATGTTGGATGCACTACAGGAGTTTGGGCCTTCTGTATTCAGTTCTTACTTAGCTCTGTGATTTGGCTTACCCTGGAGTGCTTGTAAACCAGAACACTTGGCAATTCAAAAGGACCTCAGAAACCCAGGAGGACTCAGCACACATTCTGTTCAAATTCAACTGTAGTTGTGGGGACTGGAATATGTTGCCAGAGAAGTGGGGGTCTCAGTAGGTGGAGTTATGGGCATCCAAAAGCACAATAAGGAGGATGCTGGACGTGCCAACAACAGCTTTATATTGACAATTGCCCCAACCTTCCCTCCAGCTTCCAAAAAGTAATCTCATAGCGCACCACTTCCTAACAAAACCTCTATGTAACTCCTCTCGCGCAAATGCATCCTCCTTGCACAGGTAGCCCTCAATTTTAATCTAATACTGACCTTTGGCCCTGTAGCCTTAGTCATTGCTGGGATAAAGTATCCAGTTGTTGCTAAGTAGTTTGGGGCTAATGTTTTGGATGCATTATTTGCTGGTCATCTCACCATCAAAGCCATGTAAGAAAACAATATTTAATTTATTTGTGGAAAATATTTGAGGCTGGATTACCACGTTAGCACAACAAAGTTCTATTTCTACTATCTTCTTCACATTTACTCAATTTTAAGACAACTTTACGATCATATTTAATCATTTTAAATTGCTGAATTGGAGAGTTTCCAAATTTTCCTAAGTTTGAAGTTATGAAAAATTTTAACTGTGTCCCAGTGAACGCTCTTCATATATTCTCCCTCTGAATATATGTGTTAATGTGCATTAATTAAACTCCTACTTAGTACATGTTTCTGACATGTGGATTCTACATTGCCATGAAGGATTATTACACATTTTAGGCCATTTGCAGCTACATCAGTTTAATATATTTTATTACAAGTAGCATTTAATTTACAATACATCTCCTATTTTAGCAAAGGTTCCGATCCTGAAAAGACTTATATGTGTGCTTAACTTTATTCAGTATGTAATCTTACTGACTTTGCAGAGAAAAAGAGGTGTATAGTTTGAAACCACCCCAGCTTTTCATTGATATGTAACCAACTGGCAATCCAGAGGCAAGAAAGAGGAAGTAGAGCTGTGCCTGGCAAGATAAAATATTTTAGATAAAATGAGGACACCCTGTGCTTCCCTTGATCTAATTTTTTATTGTTAAAATTGAATGTTTCTATTTGTATTAAAGAAGCACAATTGCTTTGATTGTGTAGTGAATATTCAAGTAATAAACAGATACATTAGTGTGCTTAAAACAGGCTGGCCTGGTGGAAAAATATACAGCCACCTTTTGATTTGCAGAGAATGGAAGTTTCACAGAGGCAGTCTCCCCTTGGGGAAGAGCATCTGGTGATACTTTCTATCACCCTTTTCTGGTCAATTGAAGAAAAGCCTTGGGGAGCTTTGGAACAAGCCACAACTAGCCTTTTCTGCAACCGAAATTATACCCCTCAAATGCCTCTCGTTTTGAAGGCCATTCCTCATTTCAATTCATAGTCACATACCTTCCATCCTGTCCCCTGTCCCTGCTATTTCTGAAATTTGTTTACATCAGAAATAAATAATCCTGAAAGTGAGGTTATAGAAAGAGTTATTTACACTAAGGATAAGAATCCTCACAGCATTTTCAGTGTCTTGCATGAACAATTGTATTGTGTCCTCTTTGTGGGTTCTTGTCACACAAGACATCCCACATTTGGGACTAGGCCAGCTGGGAATTATACTCCTTAACACTGCCATTGTGGTTTATTAGTGGGTGAGTAAAATGTGGGGAGGTCCCAGCCTCTATTAAAATATGATTGTTTTGTCAAAAGATCGAAACATTAACCAGTGTTAGGGCAGAAAAGAAAAATAAAGAATCCTTGTTGTATTTTATAGGATACTGGAAAGCCAACATTAATTTTTACATATGTTTGTCCCTAAAATAGTTCTATTTTAAAAAGAATATCAGTGATCTAATTTTTTCAGACTGGTGTTACAATGTAAACTATCTTTGTGCTAATATTGCAGCAAAAATAATTGCTCAACTGTTCCATGAAACCACTAGGTGGAGATGTAGGTTTACCAAGCCACCCTGTAAAACAGCTGTAAAAGGCACAAGACTGAAAAAATCCCATTTCAAAAACAAAACCAAAAAAAACCCCCAAAAAACCCAAGATTGATAAATTATGTATCGTGTTGGTTACAAATTCCAACACATCTTTGAAGGAAGAAAAATGGGAAAAACTAAATGCTCAGTTGTAAAATTGTCCAAGCAAATTATTATTTTTAAGACACAAGTTCTGATGTTTAAGACTCTGAGAGAATAATCGCTTCGTGTTATAAATTGTCTGCTGCCAATACACACACATTTTCCTTTATTCTCACACCAGCTGCCAGCTCATGCTATCAGTGGTCAGGAACAAACAAACAAAAACTACCTCTAAATTTTTTAAAGCCTGCTTTCAAATTTCACCAGTGGAAATGTGCCAGGAACTGGCAGATTTCAGGACTGTTTGCTAAGTTTAGGGAATTGTTTTTAATTACAGTACTTCTTCAGCATTACTTACAATGTTGACTTTAGAAAGCAGAGTACAGTATTCTTGGTTGTCTTTTAAAAGAAAAGCAGTTATTTCTTATCCTACATTTTGTCAGCCATGTGTGCCTAGTCAAGTAGTGGGGAAATCATAATGTCAAATGAAGCATTTGTTTGTTTTGGCTTAAGCTTCGACACAAACTTTTCTACATATCTATGTGCACTACAAACTTTTCCACAGCAGTCATGTCATAGTCATTTTCCAGTAGAGTAGTCATTCAGAATTCATCTTTAAACACTGTTTTCCTTGTTGAAAATACTTTAAAAATAACTGCTCCTGCAACCTATGTTTCTGAAGGGTGGAAAAAAACATTATCTTGATTTCCACCAAAGACATCCCAAGGAACCTCTGTCAGTCAGTATAGTCCATTTCACTTTATCTTGCTAGCGTTATGGTTTGGAACTTCAAGCTCATGTCAGTCCTCAATGTTTCTTTTCATGTAACTTTCAAATTCTTAATAGAAAGGATCTGGGAACAAATCCATCTTCCTCCCAAACTCTAAGAAAAGGAATGAGTGGTAGAATGCTAAGTGGAAGGTCAACATCTTCATAAAAATGCCCCCTCCCTTTTTATAATCTTGGTTATGGGCCTGCTTTTAGTCCACTGTAAAAGATTTAATACCACTTACTACAAGCTCTGTAATTCTGCTAAGAGTGTATGTAAGTCGGAGGTGGGACTGGATAGCTTTGATGTCTGTTCTGGCTTAATTTCTTCTGATTTCTTATAAAGCCTTCTTGTTTTGCTGGCAAAATGGGAATAATATCTCAGAAGAAAAACTGTGTGTTGTACTGTTTTGGCTGCGATTTGTCTAGCATTACAACTATTTACAGCAATGATGGCAAATTCTTGAAGTATTTTTAGTTGGAAAAGCAGCTGTGAGTGTAACAAATACATAGTTTTAAGTAATAAAAAAAAGTATTAGAAAGGAGCAATCCCTCTCTTTTCTAGAAAACTCTTTAAAGTCAGACAGCTCAGAGTGCTAGGGAGGGAGGGTGCTGTAACTACGTTAAGGGAGAACTGCAAATGAGATCTTCCAAAAGTGAAGTCAGGGAAGGGGAACAGTTCTAATAAGAATCCTTGAAAGAGGCGCTTGCCTTAGAAATAGCCATTTTAATTTGCTAGAAGGTGGACCCCTACCTCCAGAAAACAATGTTATTGCTCTGCAAGCGTTGCAAATGGCAACACTGGGATCTACATGCCCTGTGTAAGGACTGACATTTTTCAGGGTTCTGTATTTGTGATTAAATTATAATGAGGAAGCACTTTTGTGAGGACAATACAGAGGCCTAAGGGGCCACGGAAGAGATAGGGGAGCAAAGGGGCAGAAGTGGTACTGCCTCGAGTGGGCATCACTTAGAACCCAGAAGCACTAGATTTGATCTGATTTTTTATTAAACTTCAGTCTTTACTTTAAAAACATGAACTTTGTTTTTACCAATACATGAAAACCTCTTTCAAAACAATCTCCAGCACTGACATAAAAGATGGCATTAAAGTTACAGTTTGCAGTGCTCTAGCTCCATGAAGTCTTTCCTGGCTTTTAATAAAGCGGAAAGAGTGGTTGACGTGATAGCGTGTGTGCTGCTGAAGGGAAGCCTGCCTCTGGGCTAACAGTTTAACCCCATCCAAACTCAAAACTTCGTTTTGTGCTAATCCAATTCAGATCCTTACCCATACCAGCCCCCCTTCTGCCTCCCCAGCTGAGAATGCGCCCATCTTTTCATCCTACATTACCTCTGAATGCCTCCTAATCAGTTACAGATTGAGAAGGGAAACGGAGGGCTCCCATATTAAATAGCTTTTCTCCTCAAATGTTAAATATGAAGAAAGGTCTCTTTAAAAGGCATTTCTGCTATTGTCACAGGCGCCTTCCAAGGCACTCACTGAAACAGCTCAAAGCAGAATAAAGATTCCTCTGATACTCAGGAGAAGAGAGATTTCAGTCATATATTAATAAAGAAAATTAAAGGGCTAGTGGAAGACTGCTTTGCTGTTGCTAGCCAATGATAGTGCATCTTAACCTTTTGCATGTCACACCTCAGGCATGCCCTGGGCCACACCTTTTCTAAATCCCATAATGCCAGCACAAATTACATATAAGAAACTGACCGAAGGAGGCAGGAGGCAGTTGTCTGTCTCTAAAGCTCAAATGGCAACACAATCTCAGACGAGAATACGTTTTAACCAAAACACGACGCCCATTCATCTTATGTGGCTTTTTGTCGATCATAGCTCCTGGAAGGATAAGCAAACTCTGTGGAAAGGCATTTATCTAAATTATCCTGATAAAATGTTATCACTTTGTGGGGAAAGAAAAATGAGTCAGAAGGAAAGTTTGTACACCCAAACTCCACAATTATATTAATCGAGAGGAAAAATCAGGACATTAAGTGAAACAGCTTTTTTCAAAGTTGGAAACACAAATCCTGGAAAAAATTAATACCTTATTTTTTTTAAAAAGGCTATTACTGGCCACTTCATGTAGGTTTAGTTCATTTAAAGCTAAAAAACCCCCTGCATCTCCCTTCCAAACAACATACAGTTGGTGTTTCTGACTTTTTCCCCTGACAACTAGATAAGACGATAAATGCATAGTTTCTCTTAATTAGCCTTTCTTAATTAAAAACACCAGAGGTATTTGTGATCATAATGAACTCTGCTGACAGGATGGTCACTTGTTTTTCTGCATGTCACTTCTGGAAAATTAGATTTTTTTTTAAGGGGGATAAATTCTGTACTGAGGAAGAAATAAATGATGCCTGCAAAGCAATGTCCCTTTGGTTTTATCTGAGTGAGATGGATGTGCATCTTGTGGTTTTTAGAATGGTGTGGGGCAGTATTAGCCATCATTAGCACCCCAGTATGGATCCAATTCACTAATTACTTATGCTGTCTTGGTTCACTGAGATTTAAGTACCAAGTCAATCCCATTATCTGCAGTCTTCCAAGCTTGCCAGAGTCATCTGTCTTTTATGGAAAAAAAGCGCAAGGGTTATCAATAGGACCCTGAAATACTTGGAATTTTCCCATTTCAGGAGGAGGCAAGATTAGTCCTGACTAAAGTCACAGCTTCTCTAAGCTGCTACTTTGGATGTGATAAAAGTGAATGGTGACAATTATCCATAACTACATAAAGAGCAAGAGAGAGAGGGAGGGAGGGAGAGAGAGAGAAAAGAGAAAGAGAGGAGAGCAGAGAAACCTGCCACACACTCCTGCAGCTGTCCTAGGGTTTCAGGCAGCTTTTCATATCACCTCAGAGCTACAAATTACAATTTGACTGTTACAAACACATGATAATATAGTCAGAAATCAGAAATTAAAATATTCTGAAGGCCTCAGGCCTCCTCGCGGGAGGGTGGCGGGGGGAGTACACAGAGTCTGTGAGCTGCCTGTGTTGTTTGTGCCCTCCCCTCTACATCCTACATGTTTAATGTCTGCGGCAGTACCGGGGCCTTGTCTGTTTGGGACGGTTGATTGACATCTGCTCTGCCGAGAGGAAGGAACTGGCAGCTATTGGCAGCACTGTCACGTTCATTTGCACACTTTATGAAGCAGCCGTGTGGCTACTAAAACAAAAAGAAATCTTCTAAGCAGCATGACATCTCTTGGAATGGAATATTTGTCTTTACAAATGATCGCACTGCTGCCAGTACTTGACATGGTGCTCGCAAACATGTGTAATTGTTGGAAGTGTAATGATGATTATTTGCATATTTAATGTTCAAACAAGTACTGGGGAAGCAACTTAGACTAAACCTTTTATGGGGAAGATTTAATATGTTCGGCATCATCCTGAGGAGTTCCAGCGTGGAGTTCGGATCTGAGGGAAAAGAACACACCCTAGGATTTGCTATATAAATGTTTTCAGCGGTTCATTTTGAGGTGAATTTCATCCATATAAACACCTTCCTGTTCCATTCATTTTTAATCACTTCAAGTTACATTTAAATGTAATTTTGCCAAAAATTTAAAACATGCATTTGAAAGCAAACAGAGAACTCAGGAAAGTATCTAAACAACTACAAGTTTACCCATAGCATCACTTTGCAGAAACCCAGAAGATTATTATTTAAACCCCTTAGCCTGGGTATGTATATGCCGTTGGAGAATCACCCGTAAATCCAGTAAGCTCTTTGGGGCAGGGACTGTCTTTTTATTCTATGTTTGTACAGCACCTAGCACAAGGGGATCCTGGGTCCATGACTGAGGCTTCTAGGTGCTATAATAAATGAATAAATTAAATAAAATAGTTTTGTAGACTGGAAATACAGTGTTAAAATGTTTGGCCTGGAAAACATAGGCACAGTCAGAGTGATAGGAAAGGGCTTTTCTTTCTATAGGAGGTTCCTGTACTGCTGCCTCCAAAATGGACTTTTCATTTCTCATTTCAGTATGAAAAGATTTCTTCCCAACCCCACATCACAAAGGTCTGGTCATCCTTCCCTTCCCCATGAACACCCACACACAGACACACCCCTACAAATGGTTACAGGTATGAAAAGAAAGAGGTTATCATTTGGTTCTTCAAAACAGCAAGGAGAAACAATACTTTTGATGGCAGTGTTATTCCCCTCAGAAGGATACACATCAGTTTTTTCAATGGAATCATTTCAGATGATACTGCCACTTGAATTGGCAATTTAGCCCTTCACCGATAGTGAACAACCTCTTTAACCTTGAGCTTTCTCCCAGTGGTTCTTCCTCAGAAGCAGGCCTACTCCAGTGGCATTCTCCCTTTAAAATATTTCTCTTAACAGCTAGCTTTTGTTAGTCACCCCTTTCCCCAACCCTAGTCTCTCTCTCTCTCTCTCTCTCTCTCTCTCTTTTTTTTTAGTCCTTTGTGGAGCCACTTCAGTATCAAGCAATTTATAATCATTGAAATCCTACATAGTTTGAGGAGCAGCACAATAAACTTGACTCAATTATCATGCTGTAAATTGATTTAAAAAAAAAATCTGATGGATGAATAGAGACTGAACATCTTCATCTCTGACCCTGTCGTATCATCAGCAGTTCTCTGGCAGGAGTCCTACTTGATTGACAATGCTGCTAATGAACACTGTCTTAGGCCATGTAATGATTTACCTGCAATGAACAAGGTTTGGAAACACTATCTTTGCATACCTGTCAGACAATTAATTCTTTAAAAAATAGATATATTGTCCTGAAGCATGGAAATGTCAGGAAATTAATGGAAATGTGGAGAAAAAAAGATAAATACACTTCTCATTAAACTAATCAGGATTGTTAAATTGTTTACCTTGTCCCCGATTGCTCCCCCATTCTGTTTATTTATTTTAGCCACCTGTTGTGTCATCAATTCATAAAGCCACCACCTTATCCTCATCCAATCAGATCCCTCCTCAAAATTCACCACTGCCATAATGCACCTGGTAGGCTTCAATTTGATCACGGCTAGGCGACTGGTGAGTCGTGATCGCTGCTCCCGATTGCTAAGAATTGCACACATGATGTTATTTTTATGACCTCATCTCTCTGACTGTGGCCCACCTGCTTGTCTCCCCTGCATGCTATGTCTTGCCTTCTAAACTGTAAGCTCTTTGGGGCAAGTATAAGTATGTGTAGCAGCTCGCACAATGGGCCTTTAAGTGCTTCTGCAAAGTGTGCTAAATAATAATCATCATATGCATAGGCTGTGAGCTTTTTGGATCAGGGACTTACTTTTTATTGAAAATGTGTACAGTTCCTAGCACTATGAGGCCTGGATCCCTGAGATAGACCTCCAAGCATTACCGTGATAGCAAAACAACCACAAAAATAAGTCAGGCTACTGATGAGAAAGTTTGGTTTCTTTTCATGTTTCCAAATGAAGTTAGTTGGAAGAGCCATGTCATCCCATGTACATTCTTTGTTGAGCTATATTGTACAGCGTCCATGGATTTTGATAGCTATTTCAGGTACCCACTTATAGAATTGAACTTATCTGAACTTAGCCTATCACTATTGACACACTTGTAAGAAGGTAATTGCTTTAAAAAACATTGGGGATAGCAGAGGGGCACCTCATAGAAGAAGCATGCAAAGTTGAATCTTGTTCCTTATTAAATTATTTGAAAAAGCAAAGTATTTAAAAAACATAAGACAATAATTAGCAGTATTTCTTTGGGGATTTGTTTGTTTGACCTTAGCCTTTTAATCTGTCAAATGCTAATGAGCTTGACAGACAGAGAGATAAAATGCAGGGACAGATGAACTAGCTGAGAAAACCTCAGTACAATAATGAATACACTTGTGGAAAAAGAACGGAAAGAGAATGCAATTCAGTGTTACCTCTAGGCTGTGATGACATGCCACATACCACAGCAGAGTTGTTTTTCAGTGAGTCTAGCAGGAGGTGTATACAGCAGGTCACTGTGGCAGAGGCTGGGATCTTTTGTGATTCTACTTACAATCAGGAGAATGTTTTTCTAAATTAATTTTCACTCTTAGTTCAATACACTGAAATGCCGACTTCCTGTCTGGGGATTACTGACCACTCTTTGGCCACAAGCTGCTGATTATGGCTAAATGTTTTAGAATCAACCAGGGATTTTGAGTGTCCAACTTGAGGCACCTTAAAGAGGCCTCATTTTTCCGGATGGTGCTCAGCACTTTCTTTGGGATGCTAGTTAGGATGCTTCTAGTTGGCCCCCCAAAAATGATGATACCAACAATCAATAGTCACTTGCTGGAGAGTGGTTCAAAAAAGCATGAGTCACTCTGTTCCTTTAGGACATTTACAGAGGTCCTCTGATTTCTGGCTCCATCCCCTCCCTCCAGCTACAGAAATATCAGTTTCTGACATCTCTTGGTTACCTGGCGGATGCTTAGTGGGACTTGGAGGGCGTTAGTGACATAACTGTAGGGGGTACCTGAACTGCAGCATTATCAACACTCACATGCAAAGCTCAACATCCCTCCCATACATCTGAGGCCTGGGAAAACCACAGATCAGGTTTTAGCTTCCTGTGATGGTACTATCCCACTCTAGGCTCCAAAGAGTCCTCTGTGAAGAAGAGGAGTGTCAGTAAAACAACAACCCCCTTTCAACACCTAGGCTAGAGTAAAGGCCAAAATATTCCCTTGGACCAATGAGCCCCCATCCTCCTTCCAGAATTGGAGATAACAATGATGGAAACTGCAGGGATCCGTTAGGGTGAACCTAGGTCTGAAAGAGGAGGAAGAGCATTTTGTGTTTTTCTGTTTCGATGCCATGCCTCCTTGGGCTCTAAAACAAAGAGCTAATGCAAGTGAGGGACATAGCCTTTCCTGGGATTGATGACAGACTTGTGTGAACTCACTTTCATAAATCGTTGGGTGTGACAGGGCTCTGGGTAAAGATTGCTGAGTCAGCCCCCTGTCACACCAGCTCCCATTTAGGGAGGTAAATTGGAGCTGGATGGAGAACACCAGCACCTAATGGGACAATTAGCGGCAGCTGCCAGCCCAAGTAGCTTGGGGCTGTATAGGGCTGAAGGGAAGGAAGCCAGGGAGGAAGGAGCTGGGGAGTGGCAGCAGAGCAGTGGCTCCTCCCTCCTGGGTCTAGCTGCTAAGAAGGCAAGCTGTATACAAACGGGGGTGGGAGCTCTTGTAAATAAACCTGCACCAATGAATCAAGGGTCTCTGAGTGACTTTGTGACCAGAGAAGAAGTGGAAGCAGGTCAGGACCACACAGCACCCTGCTACATTGGGGAATGAGTTGTTCTAAATAACATGCTTGATAGTTATAAATCAGTTTGTCTTATTTACAGACAGTGCAAGGTGTTTGAGACATGGCTTTTCCATACAGGCTTTCTACCAGTCTGTGTGCAAATTGACTTTATTATTTTAAAGAAAACACTTTCCCTAACAGTGGGCCACCTCCACCCCACAAGCTGCCCCTGAAAACCCACAAGCATAATTGTCTGAGCTCCCCCTGAAATCATGGCACTTTACACACACTTACACTGAGTCAACTTTATAATCGCTTAAAAAGCTCACTCCAGCTTCCATGTAATGACTGGAAAGCAAAGGAACTCTCTCTCTCTCACTCACTCAACCAGATGCACATTTAAAAGCCTAATTTTAAACAAAATTTAAAATATGCAAACATGCTGCAGCAGAAGGAGGGGCAAAGTGGCTATTGAGTGACCTCATACACACATAGATTATAATAGCCCTTATATCAACACCTTTGGATTTGGGATATGGATTTGCAGAGTGCCCTAAATGTAATTATCTTTTTGCTTTTCCTAAGAAATGTGGCCTTAGTTATCATTCAAAATCCACATGTGAAACACGCCACCTGATTCTTAAGTAATACTAAAGGGAAAGGAATTTGCCCCTTCAGCTAGGCAAAATGTATGTATCCCTACTCCCCCTCCTTCCACCCTGTGATTGGTAACCCCTGGGTTACCAGCAGCCATCATGGATTGATGGTATGTTTCTTTGAAATAACATGCTTAGAGCCATACCTTCTAAAAGGCAGAACAATGTGTGGGCAGGGACTACCCATATTGATTTCATTCAAGGTGTCACCAAAACGGTAGGCTGCTACAGTTCCCAGAGAGCTGAAATACTTCACAAGCACAAGCAGCCATATACCCTTTTCCCTTTCCAAACCCATTCCGGCCCAGTCAAGCCTGTCTGTATTCTTTGGTGTGGTGCTTCGAAAGCCCAGACCACTGGAGAAGAATGCCCCCGAGCTCCTTTGAGCCCTTCTGCACACATTCTCCCCACCAGTGCCCTTTATCGAGGGTTTCCCTTTGCAATGTACTTTTCTTCATCTCTCCAGCTCAGGGGGGAAACAATCCTCTGAAAAGTGCAGTGGTGAGATGTTTAAAGTTGAAAAAACCAAAGGGGCTTGGTTGGGAATGGTCGGGGGGGCTGGTCCCTTTCTCCAGCAGCCGTGATGTAGAGGTGGACTGAGGCTTTCAGAGAGGCTGAAAGATCTGAAGTTTTGGAGGCTGAATGAAAGAAACACTCAGCTAACAAAACAGTGCACCGCAGAAGAAGCTTCATCTGGTCTGGCCAAATCCCTCCTTTCTTTCCATCTTTTCTCTCCTAATAACAGCTGCCCTCTCATTCCCTGTTACTCTGCTGTGAAGAACAAAACCTCCCTCTGACTATCTGTTTTTCTTTTCTTCCCCAGAGTAGGTCTCATTACTGGTGATTAGCAGATGATTAAAACCAATTCAGCTTCCCCCAGTAGATATTTTCTCCCTGTTTGTGACTAACGCGTCAGTCTTCAATGAACGTGCTCCTAAGCTTATTAACAGGCTCAGAGGATTAGCTGCCACAGAGCTTCGTGGCTTCGATAGTGTGATGCAGCGAGTGACATGGAACCATTTGCCAGTAGAGACAGGACCTCTGGGACTAAATATCTAAATCACAATTTTATTTTCCATGTAGAGCAAGATAAAAAAAAAAAAACCCCAACTCCTAATCATAAAGACAAAAATCAAATGTTTGCGTAAGTCTGAAAATAGCCTTAAACTTAAGGGCAGCAGAACAGCCATTCAGGGAAAAAATTAAATTATATATACATATACACACACACAAAATACCGGAGCTTCACTCATCTATGGATTGCAAGGCCAGAAGGGACTGTTATGATGATCTAATCTGACTGTCTGCAGCACACAGGCCACTCTCGGTATTTTGTGTCTAATCTATCTAAATATCTGTCTATCTATCTGCTGCCTACGTACTGTGTATGTAAAACCTTGGCCTGTAGCACTCCTAAATCAGTGATTATAACAAGATGCAAAATTACAAGCTTCACTTTAAACCATCCACTTTCCTGCAAGTATGAGACTTGAAAATACAATTTAATAGCTAAACAAACAGCCCCCACAGTAAACCAGTCTTAACATTTATTTTTAAGCGCATATTATCTTAAAAAAACAAACAAAAAACAAAAGCAAACAAAAAACTTCAGAAACATTGTGGCATGACTTATAACAGGTTGTGAAAAAACATTTTTGAAATGATATGCTTCATGTCTTTATTATTTTATTGTATTAATAAAAATGGACCATAATATTGAACAGGGGCAAGATTTGCAAAAATGGACAAGTTAATTTAGGCATCTTAAATAAGTAGCCTACTTTTCCAAAGTGCTCAGCAGTCAGTATGTCTGGTTTAAGTCAGCTAGAGCTGCAGGATACTAAGTACTTTGGAAAACATTCCCACTTGGTCTATGCAGAAACATTTATTTTTTCATTTTTGGGTGGAGTTTCATGATTTTTAAATTTCTTCCAATTCTGGTAATCAACATTTTTCATTTAAACAACATTGAAATGTTTTGTTCTGATTTTGACCTTTTCAAACATTATATAATATTATATAATATATTTTTTTACAAATGAAATTAAAAATCATTCTGAAACAGGAATTCAAAACATTCTATTCCAAAGAGGTCAGAATGGAAGGTTTTGACCATATAAAAATGCCTTTTTTTTTTCCCCCCAATTTTTGTTTCAAAATGAATTCTCATCAAAAGTTTCTGCAAAATGGTTCACTTTCAACAAATTGGTATTTTCTGTTAGAAAAATATTCCTTTGGAAAATTTCAGCTGGCTCTACTGGACACATAGTTGGATGCCTAAAAATCAGTTCAGAAGCCTAATTCATTTTTGAAAATTTAAGCTGGCGTGTATTAGCAAGACAAGTAAATAACCCTTTCCAGCTAAGCTATGTTACTGTTTTGCTAGGTTCACAAACAGTCTTTAAGAAATAAAAACAAAAGTTTTCCCTTTCAGGACTAAATTTCTTCCATTTATATTTTTCATTGTCCTTTTTTCCAGTGCAACTTAACTTTGAGTCTGCTGAAGCTTGAAATGCAGCTTCTGATTTATAATAGCAACAGGGCATTCAGCAAATGTCAACAAATCCCCTGTCACCCCGGCAAGTAGGAAATGTGAAAGGTAAGGTAGAGCAGTCCCTTCTGGCTGCATAATAGAAGAAAATTTTCAGAAAAATAATAAAACTACAACCTGGCACATGAAACACTAGGTAAACCATTAAAAACCAAAACCAAAATTGATACAGTAGGTTTATAATGAGGGCTTAGCAGGTTTGACAACAATGCACACACACACACAGACATATATATATATATATATATATATGGAATTCCTATGGGGCAATTGACCATATTCTGAAAAAAGATAAAACCACACCACTGACCCCTTTACATAAGTAATTTCTAAAGGATCAACTGTCTTGTCATGAAACAAGACCCAAATTTTTGTATAGCATATACAATCAAATGACGCTGGAGTGTATCACAGGACAACAGTGCAAAAGAAACGTTTAGAAATAATAACAGCAAACAGACAAATTAAAAACAAAACTTTTAAAACGAAGAGAGCTTTGCATTTGCTTCCAGTTTTAAAGACCTCTCCCTTCCGTGCGTTATTTACATAGGTGGGGAAACTCTTTGTCACAAATAATTTATTAATTGCATCTCACTCTTTTTTCTATTTGTAACTTGATAAATAATAAACAAACTCACAATCTATCAAACAAATGATTCATTCAAGAAAACCTTAGCCTATGGATAGCTTGTGAATTGTGTTCATCTCTTGAGTTCCTCACTGAGCAGTCAATATTACTGCTGTCTCATCGGTCAGCTTAGACTTAGTCACATAACAGCACTGTTTCCATCCCCTGATTGGCTGCGTGTACCTGTAACACAGAAGGAAATGTGATCATCTCGCTGTTTCTTTGATTCTCTCGAAGAGAGGGAAGGTGTAGCCTGTGAAATCATGAAGCTAAGCTGGAATGATGAAGGGAGTTTTAGGACTCATAGACTTTAAGGTCAGAAGGGGTCATGATCATCTAGTCTGACCTCCTGCACAATGCAGACCACAGAACCTCACCCACTCATGGGAGCAGAGAGTCTTAAATATATTACCCGGTCAAAAACAATTTACAAATGGAATTAATTCCCTCTCCGTAGAATGTGTTCAATATCCCTGCACCAACTCATGTGGCTTTCAGAGGACTCTACTACTACCACTTCATCTTCCAGCAGCTGATTTTCTCTATACACTAGTGCCTCCCCACTCTTTTAAACACCACTGCAGCAGCTTACCCATCTACTCTCAGAAACAGTTTTCTGAGTGCTAAAGGAGCAGCTGGTATTCTGACTGACTGTCTAAAGCATAGCTTCACCTGTTTTTCTTTTAACTGATCCAGCAAGGGCCTCCACACTCAGGCTTTGCCTACTTTGCCTTTCTTGGGTGGAGACCCAAGTCTTTCTCCCTCCTAATCAGGGTATTTCCAGGTCTCAATAGGCCAAAATCCTTCCAACCCTTCCCTGAAGATGGGGGCCCAACTTGGACCAGCGGTCCTGTCCCTTTGTTGGATCAGAAAGGAGGTCCTGAGCCAATTAAAACCAGGCAGTTTATCCAAAAATATTTTGGTCTCTGGAGAATCCAATTTGAACTAGTCTATGAGACCTTCTCTCCAACAGGTGGTGTTTCTCTGGAGATGTAAACACCTGAGTGATTTGGCCAAATTTTCCCCTGCTGCTCTGTTTACCCTTCCTGTGGAAGCACATACAGTCCCTCAATAACACACAAATGCTTGCATTTTTGGTATAATGGACTCCAAAGATACTAAACTCAGTTCAATAAGGTATAACCCAGTGCACTAAGGTTTGTTTAGGATATTACAGGCTACCGTCACAGAGACCATTAGCTTGTATAGTCTGATATATAAAATGTACAACACAGGCCAAAGAATTTCATTCAGATACCCCATACACTGAGTCCAACAACTTGTGTTTGACTAAAGCATTTTGAAGACATCAAGAAATGCAGAATCCACCCCATCCCTTAGTAGTTTGTTTCATTAGCTATTCAATCTCCCCATTAAAAATGTGTTATATTTCTATTTTGAATTTGGTTGGCTTTAATTGGTTCTGGCTATGCTTGTTTCCACTTGATTAAATAGTCCTTCCCAAATTGATATTTTCTCCCCGTGAAAGGGCTTTTATACACTATCAACTCTCATCTCATTCCTCTTTTTGCTAAAAGAAAGAAACAGATTTAAGACTCTTACAATTGTTTGTTTTCTCCAGCCCTTCAATCAATGTTGTGGTTCTTTTCTGCACCTCCTCCCAGTGTTTCAACAGCTTTTTCAATATGTGGACACTGGAAATGTATGCACTATCACAGTATCAGTCTCACCGGGCCCCAGAGAGAGGTAAAATCACTTTCTTCCTCCTATTCCCCTGCTTACACATTAGCCCTCTTTGCCACAGTATCACATTGGGAGCTCATGTTCTTTATCTGTCATGACCCCTAAATCCTTTTCAGAGTCACTGCTTTCCAGGACACAGTCCCCCATTCTGAAGGTTGGGCCTGGATCTTCTGGCCCCGATTTTCAAAAGTAGGTGCCTAAAAATGCAACACTTAGCAGCCTCAGTCATACATTAGGATGCCACTTTACTAGATGTTGTACAAACACAGCAACATCTCTTCCTGATACCCTAGTGCAGACAAGGCCTTTTATCTTGAGTGAACAGACCTTACCTCTTTGTAGGCCCGTTTTTATTCCCATTGTCTGGCATTTGCTGACTGAAGGAATCCACAGCCTGTTAGTAGCAATTGCTACTAAAATAGGCACTGTCTGTTTACACTATGCTTTCAAGACATCTCCACACCTGATTTAAATTGGCATTGCTCCAACAGGGCCCGATCCTCAGCTGGTATAAATCAGCTGTAACCTATTGGAATCAATGAGTCCAGATTTCAGCTAGTGTAAATCACCTATAGTTCCACTGGCTTCATAGGCAGCACTCTGGTTTACACTGATTGAGGCTACAGCCCATGGGCGGGTTGCAATACACACACGCTTTGCATAGGATTCCTTTGCTGTGCGTGGTGATGTGAAAATTCACTCCTAGCAAATAAATGCCACTGGCAGAAAAAACGACGAAGGCTCAGAAAAAAAAGGATGAAGGTGCAGATATTAATCAAACCAAATGAGCTGATTTTTCAAACTAAAATTTCCAGGGAGCTGCTCAGGGGGCTCTGTGGAAACGGGGCAGTGAAAGGTGTTTCTTTATCTGAAGAGGGGTGCTTGCACATAACACATTTTGTTTTTTTCCTCTTGAGACAGAAGATGATCCTAGAATGGTACCCCTTCTTCCTGAGAAAAGCAGGGGAAAGGCCACGAGGAAGGAGCATTCCAGTTTAGGCTGGGAAGAAAAGGATTTGGAGGAGGAGAACATGAAGGAACTTTTGGAACACTAATAATGAGCATGTACTCCATAACCTAAGCTGCCTTTTTCTTAAGACCGTTTAATTCCAATTGATAAATGGGGGCATAGGCATGATACAAAGAAAGACAGAGAGAGCTACTGTGAGTATTCAGAAGTCAGTATATATCAACTCAGAGATTACACAAGACAAACCAGGACTAGTGCCATTCACATATCAGAACTGCATTTTTCTATCGTTCTCTCTCTGTCTTTTCATTTTTTAAATGTTTGATTATACAGCAGTTGCATTATCTGCATCTTTTTGTGTGTATAAGGACTGCCCATGTGTTGGTGGGGCATAAAACCTCAGTTTTTCAATTTATGTATGTGTTCACGTCAGCATTTATTATATTTTTGAACACATATGATCTAAGGTTGGAAATCTCTGTTTTCTCTTGACCATCTCTTGAACTCAATAGTTGAAAAACAAAGCATTTTTGCCTAGGAGCCAGGAGATAGTCCTAACCTGGACATGACCAACATAGCTTCATTTTAAGGCCCTTCATTTTTAGTTTTTACTTTGCTTAAAAAAAATCCCAAGAATTTATCAGAGTTTATTACAAAAATTAAATAATGGGTGAAAATCAGTGCAAAAATTAACTTTGAAGCTTTCAGGATAAATATTGGAGTTAATATGAGGAGCGGGGAGGAGAGATGGAAGGACAGAAGAGAACAACTAATACAGAAAAGTAAGAGTATTGAAAGCAAATGCAGTTTAATGCTGTGGTTTATTTAATGAACTTTACATTAACACGTACACTTATGCATGCACATGCCTTTAAGTGTATCTTCCACTACATTGCCTTACTTTAACAGGCAGCCTCTCCTGTACCCTTAGACTAGTTTTATTAAAATAAACACATTTACCTAATACAGAGTATTGGATTTTCATAAAATAATCAGTATTTACATATACCTGGGTGTGCCAAAATTTGGGTGAAATTCCTTACACTCAGTAAAAACCGAATAATGAGTTTTGTAATCCCCAGAAATTTTTCAGTAAATATAAAAAAACCCCCAAAATAACAAAAAACAAAGGGCCTTCCTTCATCATCATACCTGACATTTCTACTAGTGGAAAATATTGGTAATCTGGCAAGAAAAAGCAATGTTTCCCTCAAAGAAATAGAGGGAAAAACAAGAAGTGAACCACTTCTGTTTCCTACTGAAATCAAATTTAATCTCATCCTGAACCTTGTGAAAAAAATGTGTGCAAATGTGCCAAACTGGCATTCAGTTTGTAATTGGCTAAATGTTTGTGAATATTTTTCCCCTTTGTTCATTCAACTGTTTATTAATACCAAGTTCTCTTTGTATTGTACTGCGCCAGCAAACTACAATCTAGAGCATGAAGGTGACATTTCACTGAGAATTTATGAACCAGTTTGCTAGTGAAATAATATCTACACTGTACAAATTGCTATCCTGCAGTTGAAATGGGCCAAAACTGACTCTAAACCGCTTCCATTTTGGGGGAGAGATTAAGCTTCACATTAAGATGCCCAGGTTTGAACCTGCCCTGCTGTTCAGTTGTGGTTAGATAAAAAAAAAAAATTTCTAATCCCACTTTGAATGCAGTTAGAAATGGTGAGCCTAGACAAAGAGAGGGCTTTTCTATACTGGGCTGCGGTGTGGCCTAAGGGGGTATGAACTGCAGAGCACACCAAAGTGCTGTGCAGTAACTGCCCTATGTCAATGCTACTGGTGCGAAGTAAAAGGTACCTAGTTCATGTTAATGCAGTCCCATTCAAACAAGGCTACATTAACATGAACTAGGTACCTTTTACTTCACACCAGCAGCATTTACATGAGGCAGTTCATATATAGATTTATAGATTCCAAGGCCAGGTGGGACCAATGTGATCATTTAGACTGACCTCCTGTATAACACAGGCCATAGAATTTCCCCCAAATAATTCCTGGATCAGATCTTTCAGAAAAAACATCTAATCTTGGTTTTAAAATTGTCAGGGATGGAGAATCCACCACAAGCCTGATAAATTGTTCCAAGTTGAATCACTCTCACTGTCAAAAATGTATGCCTTATTTTCAGTCTGAATTTGTCTTGCTTCAACTTCTAGCCATTGGATTGTGTTACACCTTTCTCTGCTAGACTGAAGTGGTACTTATTGATGAATATACCTACAGAATGTAATCCAATCACTCACTAGCCTTCTGTTTGCTAAACTAAATAGATTGACTTCCCTGAGTCTATCACTGTAGATCTTGTTGTCAAATCCTTGAATCAATCTTGTGGATCTCCAATGTATCAACATCCTTCTTGAATTGTGGACATCAGAACTGGACACAGTATTCCAACAGTGATTGCATCAGTGCCAAACACAAAGGTAAAATAACGTCTACTCCCACTTGAGTTTATGCATCCAAGGGTTGCATTAGTCCTTTTGGCCATAGCATCACACCGGGAGGTCATGTTCAGCTGATTATACATCATGACCCTCAAAGCTTTTTCAGAATCACAGATTCCCAGGATAGAATCTCCCATCCTTTACGCATGACCTACATTCTTTTTTCCTCCCTAGAGGTTATACATTTACCCATATTAAAACGCATATGGGTGGCTTGTGCCTGTTTTACCAAGTGATTCAGATTTCTGTGTCCATGGCCTGTCCTCTTCATTATTCACTACTCCCCAAATTGTTGTGTCATCTGCAAACTAGCAGCTAGATTGCAACACTTTGGTGTACTCTGCAGTTCTCACCCCATGGTCCACACTGCGGCGCAGTGTAGATAGTCTTAGAATAGACTCTTTTGAGATTTCAGCCCAAGATGGTTGGTGATAATCACATTAAATAGGGCAATTTCAATACATTTTCACCACTGTTAATGTGATTTAAAAAATCAGTTGTGTTTTGTGCAATATGAATCTAAGCCTAGCCCTTATTGGGCTTCAAATCCTAGTCTGTACATAATTTGGATCTACCACCTTCCCAGGCAATCTCTAGTCATCTGTGAGTTTTTAAAATTTACCTTGGAATAAAAACCATGACGAAAGCGTGGCACGCCACAAAAAAGGATGGAACTCTGGCAGTACTAGCACAGGAGGGAAAATCTACAGTGAATCAGCAAGCAACAATAAAGCAATGACAGGGATAATGAGAACAACTACCAGTGGGATGTGTTGGAGAAGAGTACTCCAGGCCTTGGTAGTGAGGAATAGGGCCCATGGAAACAGCAAGAGCACTAGTCATGTATTGGAGATAAAGTTAATTGTAGTGCTTCAGCCTCTGTGTAGTCATGTTAGTTTGGGTTCCAGGCCTGGGTTACTTTCGTATTGGGTAGTTAATGGACTGACACAAGATACTATTTCCTATTCTAATTTATTTGCAAGTGCTGTATGCATACCCTCAGATAGGGATGAGAAAAGATAAGTTCATCTTATAAATTGGTGATGTAGCACTTGCTCTCTCTTAATTCTCACCCACATAGATAGTGCTCGTGCTTCTTTCAGAACTGTTCCATCTTGCACTCTTTCTGCTTGAGAAAGCTCACACTCCTTAAGCCCTCCTGGTCCCATCACATGGCCTTAGTTACTTTTGCTACAGAAGGAAGTCCCCATCTTAATTCAGATATCTGACCCTCTAGCTTAAATGCAAGGACTCAAGTGTCTTCTATTATAATGGCCCATTGAGTCCACAGGTACCTATTGTCCTCATCAGTGACATCTGCAACAACTGCTGTGATGGGGTCTTGTCTCCCAAACATATTTCAGTAGTCGTTGGTTTCATGCCTTTGTGACTTTTGTCAGAATAATATTATTAAACTCATGAGGAAAAGGGTTATTTTTATTTCCCTAAAATTTCATCTTCCTCAGCCTCAAAAGTGGGACGTGACGAGGGACAAAGATGTAAAAAGAGTCACAAAAGTAATAGAACTGGAGGAAGTTAAGTGCACAGGCTCAATTGCTTTAGGAAACAATACAATTTTGAATAACTTCCATTTGTTGACTCATCGATTTTATCTAAATAGCTCACCATCTTTGATGCATACTCTGAATGCTGCTACCAGGAAGAGCTGGGAGCAGTTCACATTACACGCACTTGTTCCTGCATGTAACTACAGGCTGAGCAGCTTGACACCGGTGACAGAGTCAGTGCTCTGATCTGTCAGAGCTGTCACCTAAAAGTTTTCCTCTATTCTGGAATTGCACTGGGAGGACTGCAATGTTTGTATTTTCTGCCCATGAAATAACCTTGTGCACAATGCAGGGCTCAGAGCAAATATAATCACAGTAGTGGTGTGAATGCCTGTGCACCATTATAAAAAGTTTGCGGTAAGGACGGGAGGTGCTTAGCAAGTATTTTAGGGGTCCAATGGTGGCTGAAACACAAAAATTCTCTAGTATAGTGTACTGAAGTACCCAAACCTATGCTTTCTTGAAAACCTAAGTTCCTTCTTTACCTGTGCATTGCATAAAACTACTCAGTTGCTAAGTCCTTTGTGTAATTCTTTCTACTGGGTCACAACATTGTGTCTCTACATTATGTAGTGTCATATAACTGATGTAATTGTGTATATAATGAAATAGACATGGTGCATACCATAGGTATGGTGCACCCCACTTGCACGATGTGAAAAATATTTTTGCTTCAAAAACTTGGTGGGACATAAACTTCATATGTGGGAAAAAACAAACAAACATAAAAACCAAGCAAAACAACTCCAAAAACTAAGAAAACCCCCTAGCTTTTGAAAGAAATGTTTACTAAAAAAATAGCTAGTTGTTTACTAAAAGTCTTTGCATTTAATTAATGAGGTAGCAATTTGATCAGAACTTCCAACAATAACAATGCATTTAAATCAAAACAAAGCAAAACCCACCACCAACAATAAACTCACAGAAAAGAGGAAAGGCCATCAAATCTAACCCATTCCTCCCCAACCCATAAATATACTAAAAACATTCAAAGTATACCAAAATTAATTTCCTATTGACTGGAGGGAAGAAAGAGAGAGAAACAGAAATATATCTTTATGGATGTATTTTATTTTGGGAGGAACTTAGATAGCATAGTGATGGGACCGAACATTACATATATACACATATGCATAAATACTAGAATTAAGATAACTAGTTAGACTATTTACTGAATCCAGAATGGTTCTGTTAGGTTACAGGCCAAAGGAGGTTATTGACTCAGAGAAGGACTCATTGATAACTAACAGCCAGACTGGTGATAGCTCATTCTGGAAATGGACAGATCCCTCAACATTAGTGTCATGGTGATATGAAGAATGGGATATCTCTTAAATTGAAAAACTGACAGACAGCTTTATGTCAGGTTCAATCAGATTTTACAATATATGGTAACTATTTTTGTAATTTGAACAAAATAAATACACAGATAATGATAAGAGTTTGACCAGACACAAATGGGTCTTTTAAAGGAAATAAATGCAGAGGTCAGGAATTTTTCAACAGAATGTTTGTTGTCAAAAAATGCCGAGTCATTAAAACCAAAAGTTTTTGCAGAAAGTGGTAAATTTTGACAAGTTTCTCAATAACATTTTTTTAATTGTAAAAATATTTTATTTTGTCATGTGAGATGTTCTATTTTTCAGTTCAAAATTACTTTTAGTTTAAAAATTTAAGCTAGCTATAGTAAAAAAAAAGGCTAAAATTGAAACAAAATGCTTTGAAATTATTGAAATGAAATGTGTCACCTGACACAAATTAATTTTAAAAAAAAGTTTTAGTCCATAAAAATTAGAGATTTTATTTTTTCTTCCTAAGTTTGACTGGGAAAATTTTTGGAAATATCAAAAATGTACAGGGGATGGGAAATCCTTTGCTCAGTTTTATTAGAAAATAAAGGTTTTAAAGATTTGTTAATGAAAACTTGTATGGAAAGCTTATGTAAATTAGTAATTTTTCAGAGCCTGTTCAGTAGACATAAAGTGCTCTAACTGGAACCACGTAATTACAAGCCTGTTTAGTCCATCTCCATTCTTTACACATCTCTATCACAAAATGCTTCCTTTTTAATATTACATCACTAGGCCAAGTGTACAAATCTGTAGCTGAGTTAACAGGATGGTGTGGCCTTCCAGATAGCAAATTCAGTGGCAGAAATCTGTTTTGTTAAGAATATATAATGCTTAATCTGAATCAGTTTCCAAATTGCATTACCAACACATTGCTTCTGCCCCTACAATCAGATTAACCAATCAAAGGTGCATTCATGCTTTGAGACTAGTTGTCACTTACATATTTCAAAGACCTGGGCATTTGGTTAAACTAAGCTTGGATTAACCAGGTCTGACTCTTTACAGGGAGTTATGTTTAGGGGCCTCTCTATCTCTACTAATTTTAAATGGTGTGCACCTGAGGGAGGGAAACCCACTCTTACGAGCTCAGGAAGCTTACAGAGCTTTATAGACTCCCTACAACCTTCATGAGCTTAACTGAAGATAAGTATATACAAACTCACCTTCCCAGAAAGACCTCTCTCTTGATGTGGAGAAAAAAAAACACATTTCTTTATGCAGTGACTTAACCGCATCCTCCCTGTCATCATTTTAATATTTTGTTAAATAAATGTTAAATCATTTTGTTTTTAATCACACAGAATAGACAAAAATAGAATTATTCAACACTGGCACCTTTGTTGTTGTTATTATTTTAGACTCCTGAGTAAGTGACAGAGATGGCTCAAATTATTTCTTGTGAATAAATTATCTGACAAATGTAACCCCCTTCCTGTGAGTATATTTGTACTTCGTACGCACTCTCACAATGGCAGGGGCAAACATTTTCATGTTATGGGCTGTTCACAAAAGATGAAAATCTATCTATATATTTCTCTCTCTAACTCAGGAACTTCTAGGGCTCTCCTTACCATAGTATCTGAGCATTGCACATTCTTTACTATATTCATCCTGATACCACCAGGAACTTGAAAAGTACTGTCATTCCATTTTACAGTTTGGGAAACAGCAGCACAGAGACTAAACAATTTGCCCAAGGTCACACAGGAAGTCTCTGATGGTGTAGGAAATTGAACCCCAGCTCCCAAGGCTCAGGCTACCATCCCAACCTCTGAGCCATCCTTCTACTCTTCATGGACATTGGATCTGTATGAGGCCTCAACTTCTAGTGTCCTTCCTTCTGTACTCAGGCCACCAACAGAGAGTTGAGTCAAGTCAATTCTGATGCTGTTTTTTTTTTATGTTGATATCTGCCCACATGAAAATACATTTCACTTAGGCCGCTATATGTTGCTTAACCTCATGTAAATCCTCAAGCATAGTGCTTGTAGGCGCTCTGCACTGGTGTGATTGTCATACTCAGGCCAGATCCTCAGCTGGTGTAAATTGGCATGACTCCATTTAAGAAACTGGGCCTCCACATCTAATTTTAGTGTATAACTAGAATGGTAATGGAATAGTTGGAATAGAATGGAAACAGAATAGTTGATAAAGCTGCTACTACAGTAAAACAAAGCAAATGGAGGTGGTTGGCTTTGAACTCCTTGCAATGGATCGTATAATCTAGCCCAATGAAAAGCACGTAAGTCATAATGCATTCAAAACATCAGCAAATAAGGTATGTGCAGCTAGCGGTCATGTGGATGTAAAAAGTTATTATGATGTCCTGTGTTAAGGCCCCTTGAGTTATGATGCAGTTGTTCAGAGAGGTTTTTTCAAGTCTTCAAGACAATGACTAGCTAGAGACGCTGCAACATGGCCAAGGAGCAGGATCTGTGATGGTGGTTGGAAGAGTTCATTGTAGCGTGTTTCCAACTAATGCTGCTGTCAAGTTCAGAGCTTTGGAAGAGGGCAGCCAGTGAGAAATATCTGTCTCTGTTATGGCTGTGTTGGCATACAAGTGTATTGTACATTATAAACAAACACTTATAACTAGGAAATAAGCATTTATTACCGACACTTGTTCAATTATATCCAGCTTGTGAAAAATTGTTGGTGATGATAATATAACATAATAACATAAACGGCACTTAAAGTGCTGGGTATTTTTTTTATTACAAATGCACTTAAAATAAGATTGCCTCTCATTGGAAATGTCTGACAAAGCTTAAGGCATTCTAAAGAAGGAGAAGACTCAGAAAGAGCACAAGAACTGGCAGAAAATGAATATGAGACAGATTATTAGCTGGTGTGAATCAATGAAGTTCCTTTAAAGTCAATGGAACTATTCCAATTTACACCAGTTAAGGGTCTGGAACAGTGTCTCCACTTCAATGGTATTTTTGGGCTGGCTTGTCCTACACATAGCTGGAGCAGCTCCCATCCAAATTGTTTGCCTTTGAGCATGGAAATGCAAAATGCCAAGCCTGGTTGAGAACTTTAGCTGAATTTTAGCTGTATAAGTAGTTGAAACTCAATACAGACTGACTTGTGCTACCCAACTATAAGCATTCTGATTACCTGTTATCTGATCTGCCAATGACTTATATATCAATACTTGCTTGGTTCAGAACTTGAATTAATTACCTCAGTGTGACTCTCTGGGACTGCCTCCAGGCATTGCTGATTTGTAACCAGCACTGGTGCAATAGGATTAATGAGATGGGGAGAGAGAAAAAAAGCTCAGAAACTTTAGGAGGTAAAAACCAGGAAGACAGAAATATGCTTTTATATCTGCTGTATTCTCTGGGCTTTCTCTCTGATAGTTTTTCATCCTAACCCTACCTAAATAAGGCAAATAGCATATGACATGCACTGCAAATGGAAGAGTGGCTCACACACAGCTATTTGGCGTGCCAATGTTTGCATTTCTTTTATTAAAGAAAAGGTAGTGATTATGATAGCATCCAGAATGACAGCACAGGAGAGACAAAGCTTTTATCCACAGTTACATCACGCATAGCAAAGAAGTCGTTGTCCCACACCACTCTGGCAATGAGCCTCAGCTCTATCCAGGGGGACCACTTCACACATAACTTTTTCAGTGCTCCATTCTCTTGACACTCTGCAATCCTTCAACACCAAGGGAGAGCTGAGCGGTGTCATTTCTGATGGTGGTTTTTATTATGTTGCTATCTTCACACTTGGAACTACATTAGACCATTTGTACATTCCACGCATCATGGATCAGCTGCCAGCTGATGGCTGATTTCCATCATCTGGGGTTAGTTTGAACTAGCATTCTGCACAAAAAAAGCTCCA
Organism: Mesoclemmys tuberculata; assembly: GCA_007922155.1. Taxonomy (NCBI): domain Eukaryota; kingdom Metazoa; phylum Chordata; order Testudines; family Chelidae; genus Mesoclemmys; species Mesoclemmys tuberculata. The sequence continues at coordinate 1,677,856 of ML675618.1, forward strand.
TAACTAATTCAGCACCCATTTAAGTCAATAGAGCTTTTCCCTTTGACTTTAGTGTGAGCTGGATCTGGCCTCTGAACACTGGTTAAAAACAAATTAAAAATTTGACGGAAAATTGCACAAATTTTTATGCCACCTCTTGTAAAATATTTTGCCATTTTTTAGCCATAAATCAAAACAAATTCCCGGAGCCATCCTCTACTGTAAAACATTTCATTTTGTATATGACAATTAGCCTGGCCTTTGGGAGCAGAACATTTTAAGAAGAAGGCAATTTTGCACAATAGTACAAAGAAATATGAATCACTGATTCTCCATAACAACACTCAAGCCATTTATCTTACTTCCCTCTCACACCAGTCACCTAAGATTCTCTATCGTTCTCTGTAGAAACAGACAGAAAATTATCTCAGTGATAAGAACTGGACGAAAGGAGATGAAAGAGCAAGTAGAGGAAGCCATTTTCAATGGAGTAGGAAAATTGACTGGTCCTACAAAACCCACTAGCTATGCTGGATATTCTTTTGTGTCATCTACTGGCACCTGATCTATTAACTAGCTAACACAAATAGAGAACTTCTATAACACCTGGCTGGAGTTGAATAGGTACAGGTAACATAATGTTTAACGAGCAATGCCATATCTATAAATTCCTTAGCTATGATTATTCCTAAAATAGATCTTCATTAGGATAGCTAATGGATGTGTGCATTGTGAATGGCTGTACATTGCAACTGAAATGGAATGAATTGTGGAATTAAGGAATCTGTAAGTATGTTTGGGAGTTACAAATCTGGGTGGTAAGGCTTGTGAATGGTGGTTGGTCTTGATCTTAACACTGCTTTCAAGTGGTGTTTTTCTAGATTTTCAGCATCCAATTCAACACTCATTTATTTCAGCATATTTTAGATCAAGCCTTAACTGTAAATGAACAACCTTGTTTGTGCAGGGCTATAAATAATTCAAAAAATGCACAACAGTGTGGAAAATATATAACAAATAAATATTAGTTATGTGCATTGATGAAGAGGAATATCAATACTGTGAGACTTAGGAGCTACACAGAACGGAACGGAGTCTGCTGTGCACAGCTTCTGAAGCCAGTAGAAGCAGCTTTGTGTTCCTCTCAATTTTAGGAGCCCTGGATGGCAGCCATTCCATCCCCCCAACATCCTGAACTAGTGTTCAACTGTTTCTGCTCTCTCCTCCTCTATACTAGTCCATACGAGCTCATTGTACTTCTGCTGTCTATTGTTTGTTCTCTGTCTTTCTCACATTTGGACAAACAATTTCTATGCTGTATCCCACAAGTACAGCACATTAACTCTTTAGATTCAGTGGTTAATAAGGTTCCAAACCACATGCCGATGTAGATGCTTGTTAGCAATGCAGGAGTGTAATGTAAGTACTCTTTCTTATGTACTGTATGTTAACATTTAAATGCCAGTTAAAACATAACAGCTGCAAACCAGAGCCAGTTACAGTTGTTCTGATCAACAGCATAGTTTCCTGTTGTTCTACAAACACTCAGGAGGAAAAGAGGAGAACATCAGCTCTCTTGGCAGGACGAGACAAAGCCATGGCCAATCTAATCCAGCCACAAATTCAGTCAAATGGGAAAAGTGCAAATCAGAATACAACAGTATTGCCTTTTCCCAGACACTGCTAGCCCAGGCCTGGGAGGTTCTGAGTGCATTCTGGGGAAGCAAGGAGGTCTGCTGGAAAAAATACATGGCAGGGGAGAGGAGTTAGGCAACCAAAATTACTTAATGCATTAATATTGCACAGCTACAGTGGGAGCTAGAGCCCATCGATATTTGGAATTTCCATTCTGTGGGAAATTCTGATATTTTCAAGTACAAAAAGTTGAACTTTACAAATTTACCACAAAATGAAATTTCTGAATTTTCCACTGGAAAAACTATTGAAATGGCCTGAAGCACTTCATTTCAACATTATCATTCCATGTGTTATGTTAAGCAATGATAAACTGGAAATAGTGCTGACCTTTTTGGAATGAAATGTTTCGATAATTTTTCATCCGAAGTTTCAACAAACAGTTTCTATATTCCCATGAAATATTTTCATCTAAACGAGTCAACATTATTTATTTATTTGTTCTGGGGAGAGAGGAGGTTAGAAAACTGAAAAAAAAATTGACCGGCTCTCATGTAGACCTTCTCCAAAACCCATGGAAGCCATTGACTTCAGTGAGCTTTGGATCAGGCCCAGATGAGTTTATTTAATAATTCCATGTTAATTAAAGTCTGTTGTAATGAAGGGATTAAGTTAGTAATTCACAAAGTTAGTTCCTTTTCTTTTCTTCTCCCACCTGCAAAGTAATTCTTTTAATCTTCATTGGTCAGCGTGCTAACACTTTTGCTTCATGTGGCTTTAATATTTTTCAGTTTCTTAAAAGTCACTTAGTTCCAACCAAACCATTGGGATGGGTGGCACTTTAGTGAACTGAATCATTTTTTGCAATACCCCAAGAAAAGCCCAACTGAGCAGAAAGCCCAAGTAAGGCTCAAACAGAGAGTGCTGGTAACTCACTGCTGCAAATTCGATTGGATAATTAGTTTGATATATCTGTTGTGAACCTATTTGTAAAGCCCTGATTTCTATGTGTACTTCAGCTACTAGATTTTGAACACCATCCATTATTTTGTGTAGCTAATCTCAGAAATACTAGTTTTTTAAGCCTGCATTTCTAGGAGATCTAACTATATGGCTTGTAGTATTTCAGCCACTGGCTCATACACCTTGTGAAGCACTATGAAAAGACAATCAAACTTATGATGAAAGACAAGACAATAGCTATACATACATTTTGATGTGTAAACTGTCGTATTGTCCTGTTTCCTCTATGGACAAGGTTTTGCAGCTGCAAAAGAAAGGATGTGATATTTGCAGTAAAACTGTGAACACTTGTATTTCTTTTTCTAGCAGTTCCCCCATCACATTGGAACAGTAGAGGTGAGATGTGATGGGTCTCCTTTCAGTTTTGCAAAAAACTTGATAATCAACTTGGTAGATTTGATAATACAGACTTCACTCACACTGCTCTTGCCATTAACAGCCATATATACCTTAATGTATGAAACATTGCTTTGGGGTATTTTTACCTAACTATTTTTACCTATCTATGCCAATAAGGAGCAATAACTATATTCCTGACCAATCATTTTGGAAAGGTGAAGCCTAAACTTATGAAATAACTGTTGAGATCATATTGGCTTTGGCTTTTGCACTCAGTTCTGAAACTAGGAGAAACCTCAAGAATTCCTTTCTTATGCTTGTCCATATTTTAAAACAAACCCTCACTTCTGATGATGATATTGTTCTGTCCTAGCAATATTTACAATTCACAAGCTAAGGGGAAAACCTGCGGACACATCTGATGCTTCTACAATATAATTTCTCACTGTTTGACCATATAGTTCAATCATTTCATTCTGGGTGCTGGCAGATGTGTATTGTGCTACAGCTTGAGCACTTTCCAAGTTGGATCTCAAATACTGTAAAATCATCCTGTGATTCACAAGAATTCATACAGATGAATGGCTGTCAAGCTACAAACTTCTGACAGGCACTGCACTTACACAGACATCCATAGGCAGGGACACACCCAACTGAGTTACATGAATGATCTCCCAGCCACTCCTAAGCCACCAATAGGAGGCTCCAGTCAAATTCCCCCCAGTCTTGCACCCCAGAACTGTTTGGTCTTGCACTGGTCAGAAGCCTGGCCAGTAAAAGTTCTCTATCCAGTCCTCCGCTCCATCAATGTGGAGTGGACACACACGAGCCTTTGTAAAATGAGCTGAGATTTCCCAAATACTTCAATAAAAACTCAGGTTTAGGTAAAATATAAAACAGATTTATTAATTACAGAAAAATAGATTTTAAGTGATTATAAGTAGCAGGCATAGAGATCAGAGTTGGTTACTTAAGAAACAAAAGTAAATTTGCTGTCTAAATTCTACAAACTAAGAAGATTTGAATCAAGCAGTGTCTCGCCCTGATTAGATGGTACATGCAGATTTCTGTTCCTTAATACACAATCTTGGATTACCTTTCATGGTGGGACCACCCTCCCCCAGTTCAAAGTCTTTGTCTTCCAGACATTCTTCCATGTGCTAAGATGATGGGGAGAATGGTCACATGATTATATCACTTCTCTTTTATACTTTCTTCCAATGAGCCCCCAGTCGCACAATGAGCAGGGTGAAATGCACATCTTGTTGTTCTGAGTGAGCTTTGCACTGCATACACTGGTGAAGAGATTTTAAGTGTGGTGGCTGAGAACAAACCAATTTGTTGTTTTCTGTTTGCTTATTTCGGGAAAGGGAAGTAGGAACAGAAACAGAAGAAAGATGAGTGAGGGTGATGCACTTGCAGGATTAGTGCTGTTCAAATTGCAAGCAGTTGAAAAGGAGAAAGACCATCAGTGAATCTTGGAGTTAAAGCAGCTAGAAGTTGAGACTCACCAGTGAGCCTTGGAGGAGAAAGAAGCAGAAAGGGCCAAAGTGGAAGCCACACATAAAAGGGCTGTGGAATTAAAATAATTGGAAATAAGGGCCTGAAAGCAAGTTGAGGAGTCTGGTCATGACTGAGCCCTGGAGCTGAAAACCAAGGAGGCTGAGGAAAGAGAAAGAGAGTGTGAAAGCACCAGATAGATCTCGCAGATAAGCAGGCCCCCCTGGCCTCCGGACACACACACACACCACTGATTCCCACTTCTCCAAAAATCCACAACTGGGAACAATTGTGTCCTGTTTACAAAGAGACAGACAATGTTGGAGAATATTCCACTACTTTTGAGAGGCTGTGTGTTATTCATGAGGTTCCTGAGGACAAGAAAATCCCCATTTTGGCTGCAAGTTAACTGGTAAAGCTCTGAGTATATTCAATGAAAAATTCAAGATGCTTTAGATTACTAAAAATTCAAAGAAACAGTTTTTAAATGATTTCAGATTAACCCTGAAACATATAGGGTGAAATTTAGAAATCTTAAGAAGGGTGTGGGTATGAGCAATGGGGGCTATGTAAACAGGATGAAAGATCTTATGGGAAAATGGGTAAGGGGAAAAGGGGTTGCAAGCTTTGAATAAATGTTTGACCTTGTTGCTCAGGAATATTTCTAAAGCATATGTAAAGAGGATGTGAAAAAGTGTGTATAGGGCAAAAATGTGAAAACTGGGGATGAGATGGCATCCAGCAGACCCAGGCATCTTTTGAAAATAAACCACAGACACAGAGGTTTATACCTGGTGGTAGTCAGGGTTCCTGTTTTATCCCTGGGAAAAAGAGGGTGGCTGGGAGGCTGGACACTCACCTCCCCAAAGCCATTCCTCTAATCTCCATCCCAAATCTCTTGTGAAAACAGAAGAGTCCAAGAGGTGCTGTCACTGTAATTCTACTGATCACCTGAGAAATAAATGCCCTGTGCTGGGAGGAATCAGGCAAGAAATAGCCCATGTTAATTTTGGGTGCCTGAAATTTATCATAGTGGTTTTATGGGATTAGCCTCTGCAGAATCAGACAAGGAGCACATAAAGGTTGTCAAGATTAATGGAAGGGAATACTTAGGATGGGAGGATACAGGTGCAGACATTTCTATGGTTAAACAGAGTAATTCAGGAAGGGGAAAAACTGTCAGGACAAAGGGCGGAGCTTTTATTAGGAGGAGGTGGCAGGATTCTTGTGCCTTTGGCTCAAATGCACATAGAAACTGATGGTTTAGAAAGTATATTAACAGTGGGGATGGTGGACCATATGCCCATTGACATGCTTACTGGAAATGATCATTTCCATGTAGATCAGGCTGTTAAGGTGTTTACCCGCAGCAAGAAAAAATATGACACTAAGACCCCAGGCAGAAGAGGTAAAGTCCCAGGAACTGCTAAAGGAATGGAAGAGTGTCTCTGTGATTCCGCTGCAGCAGGGGGAAGCAGTATGTTTCCACGTGTGAGGGAGGTTGAGACTGGCTCCTGTACTGCAGCTGGAGGCAACACCTCTTTAGGAAGAGAAGGGGCTGGGCTTCCTGTCAGTGAGAAAACTGTCCAGGTTATGAGATGTGAGCCTTTTTGCAGATGAACAGGGGACAGATCTTGCTCTAGACAGCATAGAGAGAGCTGTCCTAGAGAGGGACACAGAGAAGGAAACTGGGGAAAGAATAGTGGGAGTACATGAATGTCTCTTCATTGGTCACATGGGAGAGGATGCCCAGGATGGAATGGCTGATTCAGCATCTGTGCATCCAAGCACTCAGCCCATGACTCAGGTTTTCAGAGAGCACTGTGTAACTGATCTTTTGGAGAGAGCAGTCACACAGCTGAACTTTCGGGGACAGAGAAAGGAATGGCAGAGGGAAGGGCTGGATTAACACCGGGGCTTTAGGAACTGCAGCCCAGGGACTCAGGCTAAGGGGGCCCTACAAAAATAAATCATCACTCCTCTCCCACATGACATGGGCTCATTGCCCTGGCTAGGAGCCACTCCCAGCCCCAAGCAGTGCTACGCAGCAGCCACTCTTCCGTTGCGGACCTGCCTCTTCCCCCTGACTCTCTCCCATGTGACGTGAGCCCAGCGTGAGTATGTCATTCAAAATCATCTCAAGTGTCACATTAGGCACGCATGCCATAGGTTGCTGACTCCTACATGTTTTAAGACTGAAATGTAACCACAGAATGGCTTTATGTTAAAGGGCAAGGTTAATATAGTGGTAATAGCCTCAATGCCATAATTGTGATAATTTTGTTTTAAATTAGGAAAAGGACTTACATACAGGGCCTCCACAAAATCTAATAGCCCTGATCCCACAAGAGAGTTAATCCAGCTTTGGTGGAGGGTACCCCATTCCGGGTCCCAGTTTTTCAAGAACCTGGTCTTGACATGGTTGTGGAAATGAATTGTGTCTCTTTAAGACAGGATGCAAATTCTGCTGAAGAAATGGTTGCCTGTGAGAATGCAAATGACACAGCTGGCAGAGTGGAGGAGGGCTTTCCCCAGGCTAGTAAGACATGGAAAGCAGTTGAGAGAGAGCTGCTGGGAAAAGGTGCCTCTAGCCAAAGAGTAGACACTCCTAGCCCAAAGAATACCGATCACAACCCTCTAGGAAAAGGGGGTGGAGAAGGCCCATTACTGAGAGTGGGGATCACAGGATAACCCAAAGAGGAGAGAGAGATTTTTTGCAAGTGCATAACTCTGGGGTGGGGAGATAGCTCCACAGAGGGCTAGACAATATGCAGAATCCCTTACAACCTTACCTCACCAGACTCTGGAGTATCAATGTAGGCTGAGGATTTAACTCACCCCCACATTAAACCAGCCTGGGGTAAAACTCAGGGATTTCACCACTAAATTTTTTTTTTAAATTCTCCACTGCTGATGAAGCATCCCCCCTGCCCCCCTCAGGATTGCCCCTCACAAGAGTTATAACACCAAGGGTTGTGAAGTAGAAACATCCAGGTGCTCTTAGGGAAGCTACAGACAGAAAGACACAGCAAATGGCAAAAGAGATAAGCTAAACTCTGACCAGCGAATTTATGCTGACCATCTGCACAAAGAAGATCATAAATAAGTTACAATTTGAGTTTAAGAAATCAAATGGAAAAGAGACTTGAGCAGGGAGGAGAAAACATAGGTACCAGTACGTGGTTGGTTAAATTTTGTCACCTAAGGGTATTGGATAATGGGATAGGTTTAGTAAATTTAAAGGAGGCAGTCGGTTTTACCAATATAATGTAAATGGAAAACAGTGCTCTTTGAGAACCATCGCTGGACTGCAATTCAACATCAAGCTGCTAGAACTTGTACCCCTCTGCATAACTGTGACATGCAGATGCATCACTGGCAAACCCAGATAAGTGGATCCTGGCTGGCCATCGGGTGACGTTTGTCTGTATATTGGGAGTGGTGAGCATAGCAGATTTGCTTGGCATATGTATTGTGTGTGTGTGTGGCTAATAAGATGTTTAGAGCAAAGCTGTATAAGGCTTGGGAAAAGATCCTGCAGATCCTTGGAGCCCTGAACCCCATGGGTACAGGCAGGCACTTAAATTGGCCAGGTTTTTCCCTGAGCCCCAAGGGTCAATGCCCTACATTCTGAGTCCTCAGAAGGCAAAGGGTGTGGGTACCTAAATTACACTTTGAACCCTCAGTAGGTTATAGGCAGGGTGCCCTAGATTTTTGTGGGTAACACCAAAGTCATGATTGAATTGGGGACCCATACTGAAGGGAAAGAAAAACCAGTAACTGAACATATGCTAAGATTCAGAAAAGAATTGGAAAGATATTGAACAAACCAGACTGTCTAAACAGGATGTGTGGTTTGAAAAAGTACTTGTAAACCCACCTTTGACATAGGAGATTTAGTAATGGTATTAAGCCCTGTGAAAAAATGTAAGATACACAGCTTTAGGGAGGGACCCTCTGAGGTAATAGAAATAGCATATGAGGACACATGTCTGGTTAAGGATCCCCATGAAGATGCTTCCCCACAGCTAGTACATGAGACTGGCTTAAAGCCTACCATGACAGGCTGTTGTGAACATGATCTGCTGTCTGGAAGGGGAAACTGAGGGACTTCACCTTGTTGATTTGATGGCTACTCTGGAAAGCACTGAGATTGGCAATGAGTTAATGCAAGTTAAAAGCGGGGGGGGGGGGTGTTTTCAGTACTGCAAGGATGCAGTGAGATGTTTTCCAAGAAGCCAGGAAGGACACACATGCTAACCATAAAATTCGTACAAAAGAAACACAACCACCCCTTTCCAGACCTTACAGGGTCAAGGTGCAAGAGCAAATTCATACAGAGAGACACAATATGTTGAACCTGGGACTGATTAAGGAGCCTGAGTGCGCTTGGTCCCTAAAAAAGACAACTCTGTAAGATTTTGTTTTGACTATAGAAAACGTAATTCTATTACAGTACCAGATGCATACCCTATGCCTAGAACTGATGATATGCTGGATACACGGAGCAAAGCAAATATCACAGTACTTTTGATCTAACTCGAGTTTACTGGCAAATCCGTCTGGAAAACATATGCTTTTATCACTGACATAGGGCTCTATGAATTCACAGTTGTACCTTTTGGTTTGGTCAATGCTGATGTGACCTTCCAAAGGCTGGTCAACCAAGTGTTAAATAATTTACAAAGTTTTGCAAGGACATACATAGATGACATAGAAGTGTTCAGCAACACATGGAACAATCACAAAAGCACCTGGGGATTGTGCTGTCAAAGCTCAAAGAGGCTGGTCTAACCCTCTAAGTGCACAATAGGAGAGACAAAGTCCCTTATTTAGGACATTAGGTTGGAGGGAGACTGATATCCCCTGGTCCTCTTTCAGTGGAAGCCATTGGCCTGTACCCCAAACTCAAAGACAGGTCCAATATTTCATAGGCCTAGCAAACTACTACTAGTAAACTACTGAGGGTTTAATGACTTATCTCCAATCACAGTCTAGTGTAAAAAGGACCAACTGAATAAGGTGTTTTGGTCAGAAGCATGCCAAAAAGATTTTGATAAGATAAAGAAACTCTACTCTGAAAAGCCTATACTAGCCAGATAAATGCTTTGATAAAACATTTGAACTGTGTACTGATGCACCTGACATTGGCTTGGGTGCTGTACTGCTGCAACAGGGTAGAGCAACAAAAAACCCAATTGCCTTTTGTTCACCCACTGCAACTTGAGGCCATTGCTCCTTGTTCTGTCATCTGCCACCATTGAGAAAAACCTAACTCCATCCTCCCTGGAACCCCCCTTCAGGTAGTGGAAGGCTGCTATCAGATCGCCTCTCACTCTTCTCTTCTGAAGCCTAAACAAGCCCAGTTCCCTCAGTCTCTCCTCATAAATCATGTGCTCCATTTTTGTTTCCCTCCGCTAGACTCTCTCTAATTTTTTCACATCCTTCCTCTAGTGGGGGGCCCAAAACTGGTTACAGTACTCCAGATGTTGTACTCCAGTACTCCAGTGCCAAATAGAGGGGAATAGTTACTTCTCTCAATTTGCTGGCAAGGTTCCTAGTAATGCAGCCCAATATGTCGTTAGCCTTCTTGACAATAAGGGCACACTGTTGTCTCATATCCAGATGTGTCACATAGTGCCTTATTTGCCTAACAGGTGCATTTGTATTGAATTTGGGGATAATTGCTATTCTAGCAACAAAGAAATTATGGTCACTATATGCTGGGGTTTCTCCACCTCTGTAGACCCAATACGACCTTACTATACTATTATTCTGGACCAATGTATGATCCAACTCCTTCCTCAATCAGCCACTACTGGATATATAGGTTTCCTGATGGATATCTAAGCACCTGGACAAACTGCCAGTGATGTCTCACAGTTGCCATTAATTGTCTAGAGCAGAATGGCCCAAGAATAGTATCAAAGCCACTTCTGGGAAAATATGAGTGTGGCATTCATATTTATAGGTATATTAAGTATATATATTCACTGTGCAATGGAACAGATGCACATAGTGCAATGGATCCACAGTGCAATGGAACTGCTGCTAGCTGCTGCTAAATTAATCTTTATTAGCATCTGTAGCTTCCTTTGTGGGAGTGTACGTTTTAATGATGGACAGTTGTCCATGGGAATTCATCAACCTGGCATACACAGCATTCGATCAGAAATAGGGTGCCACATTGGGAGTGATTTATTAAAGGGTGGATAGAGGACCAATGCTGCCCCATTTATGTGGCTGTTTCCTGCAGAGTAGACTTGCATCTTTCACAGAATGTTTATCATTTTTTCATGAGTCTTGTCTCAGTTATCCCAGTAGCAGCAACGTTTAATCTTTTCAACTCTTAGACTAACAAAACCTGACCTCATTTAGGGTTAGTACATTCTAGGTGGCAAAGCTGGAGGATTTTCTCAAATCAGTTGTGGATGTCATAGGCATTATGGAGTTTGGCCTAAAGTGTGGACCATATTTTACTAGAAGCCCCTTAATTCACTCTACCTCCTTGGGACAGAGAAGACATAGTGTGGTGATTTTGTTTGTGCATACCAGCCTCCTCCCCTGAATCCTTTCTGCAGAAAGCAGATGGTTCTGAGGTTTGAGCTCATCTGCCTTCCCCACTGTTTGGAGTGTATTTTTGCTTCTTCACAGGGTCTGTCATTCACCTTTGCTTATAACCCTGAGTAGGTGCCCTTATCAGATGCTACTGGCTGTATCCAGTCAAAACCGAAGTTTCCTTTGGCAGGGGTGACCACCATGAAGTAGCACAGGTAATACTACCTCCTTACCCACTACCCAATTATTCATTACCATCCAGACTGCATCAAAAGTATCCTTTTGATCAGGGTGGTAAATATCTGACAGCATACATTTTCTTTTATTAAGAAATATTTTTCTTCATTATTCGTGATTGTCTTCCTAAACTTGTTTTATCTTCATGGTAATATTGAAAAGAATATGTATTTTTTTGTCTTCAGACTATCCTGAGAACATTAATTTCCAGTTAAGGGATGGCCTTAGCTCCAGACTTTGAATGCTTATTGTGGGCTGGGGTCTTGGTCTATCGTATAATAACGATTGAAGTCTCCTGCAAAATTCAGATTCAGGCACAGATTTTGAACACTTAACTTCAAAGTTGTTCAGATCCAAGGATTCATCTCTCTATTCATCTATCTCTAGAGGTCACACAATGTCTTAAATATAACCTGGCAATTTAGTCACACAAGGTCAAATCCTGGCCTCATTGAATTTTGCTATTAACTTAAATGAGACTTGGATCAAGCCCATAAATTTAACCAGGGGTTAAATTCATGATAATTTTCTATAAAAGAAACTGTGTAATCCTGAGGATGCCCATTCTAATTTCAGGCTCAAACAGGAAAAAACCTGATACATCCTCATGATTGTTTTTAGTTGTGTCTCACACAAATAATACCTTGAAATCAGCTGCAAAACCAAGAAAATAAAAACAGACACAGTTCCAATGGACTGTAAACTCACCATATGATATGTTGGATCGTCGAGTCACATTGATATTACTGACATATTGATATTATATATTTCATTATCAGAACAAAATGTCTTTTGATGATCTTGTAGAACATATTGGAAAGAGAAAGTAATAAAATGGAAAAATAAATCTTTTTTTCTTTTCTAATTAAGGGTTAATAGTGTAGGTATCATTCATTTATTTTATTTTTCTAGTGCTTTTTCTATCACCTCAACATGCGGGACATCACATATATTAAAAGCAAACAACTTATTACATTAACATGTTCACAGATAATACAAAAATTCCCCTTTCCTGTTGTAATCCAGCCAATTAAAAAAAAAAAAGAAACACACCTTAGACATGATCCTTGGTCAAAAAAAATGCTTGATCAATAACAATGTGCCTTGCACTGTGTGGATAAGCCTTTGGAAACTGTTTTGCAAATATCCTGAAAGGCTGCAAAACATTTTGCAAAATTGATGGAGAAAAAGTAGTTGAGAATTGGTCAAAAGCAGACACCTTAGTTAGACTCTTTAAGATAAGGGTGAATAGCTTTAAGTTCATGTATTATGTAAAAAGTTTCTCCAAAGCCCAAGCTGTTTTCTATAGCTTTAAAGAGCAGAGAACAGCTTACTGACATTCAGCTTGCAGACTGCATTTCTGCTGCATTTGATAAAAATACAATTAAAATGTTGTACAGGGGGCTAGGCCAAATTGGCCAGCATCCTAGAACCCACTCCAAGCAAAACCTTGAGGAATATACCATACACAGAAAGGAATTGTCCTGTGGGATTCGCTCCCACTTTCTTTAACCTGATATTTTGCTCAGCCCATTATGAGATTCCTCAGAGGAATGAAACACTAGATTGCCTCATTAAGACTCATCATTTACAAGATGTTGACAAACGCTGGCATTTATCCTGTTGTCATAATAAATGTGAGAAAATGACCACTTGGCAAATAAGTGATTCCATGAAATTGCAAAATACAAACATACAACGGTCTGTGGGTAATGTGTAGGTACTGCTACGCAGCATCATTACATAGATGCTTTACATATTGTAAGACACACGTTTTAAAAGAAATAACTTTTTTCCCTAATAAGAGATTATAATGAATACTTTTTATTCATTTTATAGTGCTTTCTATCCAAGTGTCTCAAACATTAATTAAAAAATGTGAAAGTATGAAAGAATGTCTTACAACCCTGCTATTAGGATAGGTATTATTAAGCCCATTTTACAGATCAGGTCAATGAGCAGTATGGGTGCTCTGCTTAGATTGTCAGCTCTTGGGGCAGAGACCATCAGGGTACCTTAAATTTTATGTGTGAGTACAGTGCCTAACACTGATTGAGGCTTCTAGTGTGATGAATCTGAAACCTTCCTGCACTATTAGATGTAGCTTAAGGTACAAACAAAATACCATAATTTCCAGAGCACCAGCTGACTGCTTTTTGTCTGGTTCCTACTCTCTGAGCTGTCTGGTTTGGGTGTCCCTACCTGGGTTTAAAATTCCTGCTGGCATATCTCTCAAGGTTATTGGGACACACAAATCTCTGAAGGTGCTATTTCCAGAGAAGACCTCGAGGCTACTGCTATGCAAATGATAACAATAATAAAATACATTAGAAAATCAGGACCTAAGTGTCTAAAGTCAGACACTGAAAAACTGAAGCAGCCACAGTTAGATGCCAGTTTTGAAACTCTGGGCCTAAGTAACCTTCTCAAGGCCTGTTCAGAGCCGAAGTAGGAACCAGATACACAGGGCAGGAGACAGGCTATTAGCCACATAACCAGACACAATCATTTAACAAACCTAAAAGATGTCCTGTAGGGAGGGCCATCTGTTTTCACACTAAATTTAACTATTTCTGGTTTTTTTTCTTGCAGTACTTTTTATTATGAAGGGTTTTTCTGTTTTTTTGTTTAATAAAAATGAAAGAGTAAGTGTTACAAACAAGGTTGACAGAGACACACATAATACACCAGGAGACAGAAGACTAATTTCTGTTCTGAGGCACATACTAAAAGTTTTAATGTAACCCATCGGTCAGCGAGTGTCACATATCTCCCTCAGTGCCTGATCCAGAGTCTTTTACACCTCCCATCTGGAGATCCTGGCTCCTTAGCCCAAGCTAGAAAGACTCTCTGGATTCCCCAGTTTAATCCATGATGCTTGCTGTCACATAAATATGAACAGAATTTGTTTCTTGTTAATTAAACAATATCAAATCACCAGGTTTCTCAGTAGTGAGGCTCATATTCTGATAGACCAGAGTAATAGATCATGTTAAGAAATAGATAATACAAGGAAAGAAGTACATGTGAAAGCAGATTCTATGTAAAAGTAACCCATGATTCTTCTAATTATCATGCGTTTATTAATACACACTCACTGGTTCTCCCTTATGAGATAAAAACAGTGATATTATTAACAATCAAAATCAAAAGTGGAAATAATCCAGTTGCCAAGAATACAGAGTCACCATTGGTTGGTAGCTCAATTTACCTACTTTCCTGTTTTGAAAATGTTATCATATAAAAACTGACAATCGCTTTCCAATCAAATCTCACAACTTTCATCAGTCAAAATTCCATATTAATAGGCAAGGTTTCAGATCCCAAGATGGGGTGTGACTCAAAGATACTCTCTTTCTTCTACTAAACTCACAATCATCAGTCTTTCGCCATGAACTTTTTAAAAAAATCACAGACTGTTTTGGCAACACCTTTTGGAATAGGCATCCTTCTGCCCACACATTTGGCTGAGTTATCTAGCTCAGATAACTCTGTCTCTGTTTCTGCCTCTCACCAAGCTGGAAGCTAGCTTTCTTTGCCTCCAAAAACGGTTTACAGGGATATTCCCAGCAACAGTTTAAATCCAAAAGTATCTTAAAGAAAGCAGTGTTTGCTAGAAAATTGAGAAAAACCATAACAAATGACATGTAAGCAACATAAAATCATACCAACTGCAAGAGCTGGGTAACAGAATGTCTAAAGAGAGAAAAACCTTGTAGTTAACATTGATTTAAGCCATTATGATTTTACAATCTAGAGTGCAGGTGTCTACTTCTCAACCTGTCAAGGCCCCACCGTGGAAAGCAATATGTAACAAAGACTGAAAATCAAGAATAAAAAAAACATCCTGAGGAAAATTTAATGGGGTGTACCAACCCCTGCACTGGAGAGGCAAGGGTTAACAAACTGCTCTGGGCCCAAGAAGCCACACCACTTTCCCCCTGCTGGGCATGCTGCCAGTGGAGGGCCCATTCAAAAGCCAGCAGCTCACTTCAGTCTGGGCTGACTGAGGAGGAGAGTGGGTGGGTGCAGCTGCCTCCTGCTTGGAAACTGTCAGGACTCTAAGTCACCCGGGTCGAGCCTCCTAGCTATGCTGTGGGAACCGAAGAAGATGTCCCATTGTTGCCAGTGGAGGAGACTTTGGAGATGAATCAGAGGGAACACTAGAGAAACACAACATCCAACCCCAGACGCAACATCCAACGCTGCTGGATGGAACTAGAACGAGAGTAGGTAGCAACCCAGGGAACATGCTTGGGGGTACTGGGACCTGAAACCCAAGTCAGGGTCCGCTGTTTCAAACCACCCTCTGTCAGACCCAGTGGAGTAGGGTGGGACCAGGTTCCCTTATCATCCTCACTCTTGCCAGTGGGCAATACTGGCCTGTGATATTGCCATTAGGCAAAGCAGCCTTTGGTGGCTCACTGTTAAGCATATATCACCATTAGGTGGAGCTGTCGGCCCGGAGCACTCAACCAGCCCCTGAGAAGGAAGAATTCATTTAGAGTAAATAATTCATTTTATAAGCTCAGTTCCATAATCCTGCATGTTTGTGGTAAATAATTTTCAATAATAAATGTGAGGGAAACACCAAATTTATGTGGAATGTAGAGAGCTTTAGGACTCAGATGGGTGAAGTCCCTTAAAATGAGGGATGTCTAATGTTATGGTCCTCCTTTACTCATCTGCTCATCATGTGGGATTCTCACTTATGTCAGAAACTCATTCAGCTATACTTCTGACACTTTGATGTTTTAGCCCGAACATTCTTTATTACCACTTTAGACCTGGAGTAATCTCTCCTATCGGCAGCTAAGCAATGACATTTTCTTAGTCACAACACCGTGGTGTGAACTTATCACACTGCTTCTTTTTCTGTGCACTCTGCTATTGTATTTATAGTATTTTTAATTGAGTTCCGGACTCCCAAGATGCATTTATTAGACATGGAGCAGATCAACACTTGTGAAGACACAATTAAGTCGCAGCCAGGTGTCAGCTAGTGCTTTCCTCCCCGCTGACATTTCCTCTGCTGAGTACAGTCCATTAAGATTTCCATAGCTATGTTTCTCCCACAGTGGAGTGTTAGGAGTCCTACCCCAGGCATCTCTGTATTCCTTTGCTTACTTGTTAGCTTAATCAGAGTATGGGCTAACTTTCTTTTGCAAGGGCTCCTTCTTATTCATTTGTATTAGACTGTGCAAATTTTCAAAATATGATCATGTGTTCCGTGGAGGCTCCACAGGCTTGTCTGTCAAGTCAGTCAGTCGAGTTTATATGCTTTGGGCATGGCTTACTTTGGATCAGACTCACATGTCCCATTGTGCTTCATGGTGCTCTGTAAGACTTACTGCAGTGTCACTCATTACATTATGTGCCTCTCTTCATAAAAAACTCATCCCTCTCCATTGTTGCACACTTTGAACAGATGTGAAACAATTACCATGTTGCCATTTACATGGTCAGTTTTCAGTGTTAACACAGCACAGAGATCGACAGGGGAAATTCATACTTTTCAGAGCTAGTGTTTCAAGCTGCCTGCAGACTCAGGCAGAAATCATTGCTTTGGCTACATTTGTTTCACATTGTGAAGGTTAGCTTCTCAACGATAAGAGATAGAGATTTAATTTTTAGAAGGGAAGCCTAGATGATGCCATTGTGATAAAAAATGTACTGGCTCACCAAGCCACAGAGAGCCCCTTCGACCCTGATCAACACTTAAATTCATCACCTTTGCAATAAAATCACATTCTCACAGCATAAAGACAGTTTTCCAGGAAAATTGCAAAACAGGGACAAGACATGTTTTATTGAACCCATAAAAATCCTGCTCTTTTTTATTATTTATTATTTTTATTTTTTCCAAATACAACAAGTACACCAAAATACCAGACTCTTCATAACACATAAAGTCAATAAAGAGGGCTAGGATTAAGAGAAAGGAGGGGAAGAGACATATCCATCTTCAAGTTCTACATTAATCAAAAACCTCAAAAATGTCAGCTCAAATTATTTTGAATTTTTCAGGCATTCCCCTTCTGTGGAATTCCAGTTGTTTGTTAACTACAAGTTCAGCCATGTCTCTGAGCTAGGCGTCAATGTTTGGTGGGGATCAACTTTTCCATTTTTGCAGTGTTAGTTTTTTTAGGGACCATAGCTGCACATTACAACTACGTTGTCTTGCTACCAGGTAACCTCCAGGTATCAGGTATACCTAAGAATGAAATTTAAAGTGTAGGGCTACAACTTAGTATCAAGCATGACAGTGGACTTTGGCCCACCTCATACCAGAAATTCTTGATACAAGAGAGCCTCTAAAACATATGAGGTGATGTAGCACCAAGGAAGTTACATTTACAACAGTAGTCAGCATTTACGAGGCCCAGTGCCATTAGCTTACGTGGGGACCACTATAATCAAAATAGTGTCTTTTGGTGAATAAGCCTGAACTTCAGATCTATAGCTGCTTTTTTAACATTAGATACATTTGTATTCCGTTGGGTCAGAGATCGTTGTGTATCCAAATCTCTGTCCCAAGCAGCTGAGATTACGCTATCTTTTTTTAAAAAAGGAGTTCTGTCTGGTCATGAACATTTTAAACATAGCTCTGTTTAAATTTGCTTCTATTTAAGTCAATAGCAAAATTCCAATTGACTTCAGGTGGAGCAGATTCTGTGTGACCTAACAATGTACCTGAAGCAGATGTTCATAACCACACAGTTATGCATGCTCATTTGTGTCCATTGTTAATTCAGTCTTCTGTATTCCAGTGTACTCTACTCCAAGTAACAGCTACACACGTCTTTGATTTCTTTCTTGAAGTCACAGATATATTTTGCAAACACCTGTAAACAAAAGACAATGAATAGAAATAAATTTTGCAACTGCCAACAAGAACAATGCAAATAAAGAAGAGCGGTTTGCTGACATATAAAAAGTTAATCAACCATCTGGAGTCATGTGAAAGTTTTTATGCAGCTGGTGTAAAAGTTGAACATCTTTCCCTGAAGTTTATCAATTTGTTAAGTAATAAATCTGTCTTTTTTTCTTGAATTTTATGTTCTGTTCTAATTAAAGTGAAAATCAGTTCAAATGCCCACAGCAGACAGTGCTTTATAAAATCTTTTCTGCTGACATAGATTAGGGGAAAAAAAGTCATAATGTACTGTTATGAACATTATTTCAAATAAAACCCAGAATACTAACAACAAATAAGAATTAGAACAACTGTTAGATCTAGATGGGTGTAATTATAGGGCCACTTCAGCAAACTCACTTTCAGCTGGGCTTGGTTCTATAATTTAGGGTAGTCTCCATTAAATATAGGAAAATTCAGTTAATTAATTAGACCTCAGTGTTAAATGAGTTTTTAAAGCCTGAGAGACTAGGGGAATGTGGGATTTGTGGGGACTTGACAGTGAACATTTAATGATGTTAAACCCAAAGCGACTGTTAATGTGGGCTGCAGTACCTTAGAGTCAGAAATACAGTAATAGGGATGACTGCAGATAAAATACCAAGGTTTAACAGGAGATGATGAATGTTACTTCAACTCTGATGGTCACTTTGTGATTTTTCTCAGTGCTGTAATACCAGATCCCCTCATTTTTAGACTATATAGGTAACATTTTTAAAGAGGTGCATGAAATGTTATGCAAAAATGTGATTGCGTCTGCTCTTTATGTGTTTGGAAAAAGAGCCAAAAAACAAAGGATGTGCAAAGGGTTTTTTATTTTTTTTACTTTACATGAAACCCAGGAGGTTGCAGCCCAGGAGGAGAGCATGCCTAATGTGGTCTTTGCATCTCTCAGATTCTGGGATGCCCTGTGGAAAAGAACAGCTCCCAGTGTAAGTTAGAATCCTGAGGGTTATTCTAACCTCTGGCATCTTGACATGCAGTAACTCCCCTTATTATGCCTGATATTCCCCTTTATGCCGCTGGTCCCTCCTCCATACTGCACACCAGCCCTCCATTGTTCCTCAGCTAAGGACCCCAGCACTCCCTTTGTGGCTCTTTTATGCCAATTGAGCATAAAGGGTTTAAAGTGGGGGCCAGAATCTCACCACTAAAATGTACCACATACCACTAAAATATACAGATGGGTAGAAATATGTAGGAAGACCAAGACTTTAAATATAGATTCCAGGAAGGATTCTGAGAGTAAGGATGATTGAAGTGGTTTGGAGGCTAGCCAGGGACTCAGAAGACCTAGGTTTAGTTTCCTGCTCTACCACAGATCCCTGTGTGACCCTGAGGAAGTCATGAGTGTCTCTGTGCCTCAGCTCCCCATCTGTACAATGTAGATGATAATGCCTGCTTCTCAGGGGTGTTGTGTGGATAAATACATTGAAGACAATGAGACACTCAGTTACTACAGTAATAGCAGCCATATAATCATCTTAGGCCCGGTCTACACTTACCTTGGCGATTCGGCGGCAGTCAACAGGAGATACGCAAGTGACGTAAATCACTTGCGTATCTCCCATTGACTTTGAAGCGTTTCCTCCACGAGGTGTCCACACTGCGCTGCATCGAAGGAAACAGCGCTCCCTTCGACGCAGCGCTACTCCACTTACAGGGGTGGTTTTCCTGCGTCGCTTCCTGGATCGACTGAGCGCATCTATACAGACTGCTCAGTCGATCCAGAGCAATCGATGTGACGGCACCGAATTTGCCGTCATCAGTGTAGTCCCAGCCTTAGATTAATGAAAGGACCATATGAAGCACAGATGCAACCCTGTAGCCTTTACTCTGTCAAGGATCCTACTGACTTCAGTGGGAGTTGAAGGGTGTTTTCTCTAAATAAGGACTGAGCCACAAAAGAGTAAAAAAAAAAAAAAAACCCTTTTAGGCATTTGACATGATTCCTTGGTCAGCTATACTTGAGGTGTGAAAATGATAGGAACCGATATTATTTTCCATAGATCAGTACGATACACGCTTATATTTTCATAGCAATGCAACTCTATTAATACCCTCGGTGGGACACAACATACTCTCCCCAATGTGGTGGTGTCTTTTGGTGGGCCCTTGTGGAAGGCCATGGCTCGTCATTCTGTCTGTCCCTCGCTGACCCTCTGGAGGGAGCAGGCCAATGTTTTCCTGACCGCGAGGATTGGAACTGTATTTGTCCCTTACACAAGATGCAAATGGAAAGAGAAAATTGTTTGTGCAGATCCATATTGCACTTGTGTAAGCAGGAATCAGGCTGGGAAAAAACAGGTAATGGTATTCACTCAAGTTCCAGCCACAACCAAAGCTCAAGCCACTCAATGCCATCAGGCTCAAATACTATGGTTATGGGTAGATGCCACCAGGGGAACAGCCAAAACACCTAAACATCATAGAGGAATGACTCCAAAACCCACAGATGCCAGTGATACTCCAGTGGGGTTGATTACTTGTACAATGTCTGTTTTTCCTCAGGCAAGATTGTTGGGGTCCTTCAATGGCATACAGTTGGGTTTAGGATTTCTCACTGGGTTTCTATATGGGGGTCTGGGATCTCTCACTGGAGTCTATCTGGAATCTGAGTCCTTCACCGATATGAGTGAGGGTATGGGTGTGACAGATATGGCAATTTCCTAAAATATTTTTAGGAGATCTGTATTGAGTATATGTCATTGTGGACTCATGTTTATATGTAATTCCATGGGGCCACTGCAGCCCTGAAGGACCTAAGAACAGTGTGTGGGGGGTTGATTAGACGAATTCACTCAGGTTGTAACACCTCCTTGGAGACACTACCACCTGGACTGTCTTGCATATACTGGTTCAAACTGGATTCTTTAGAGACCAGTAGACAAAGAAAAGACTTTTGAATAAATAACCTAAGTTTAAATTTACTCAGGACCTGCTTTTGGATCCAGCAAATGGACAGAAACTTCTGTCCTGGAAGACCTCAAGCCTGCCTAGGAAGGGTTTGAAGGACTTGACCTACTCATGTGGGTGCCTATTCTGAACTAATATGGTTATGAACTTGTGGCCACATCTAAATCCCTGAGTGGGGGTTTGAAGGACTGTTTCACCTGCCAGAGCCCTTGTTGGAGTTGGGGTGAGACATAGTAAGCTTATTGGCATATGTGTAGGTTCTGTTATTGTTTTTCATATTTTTTCTCTGTAATGCTTTCACCTTAAGAATAAATGTGCTTGCTAGAAAAAGCTGTATGGTAATTTAATTGTAAGTAAAGTTGTTGTTTATAGCTTCTGAGGAGGAACACAAAGCAGGCCTCTTGAGGCCTGTCTGACTTACTGGGGAATTCACAGTGTAGGCAGGAAGCTGGGCAGCCTGGAAATACCCCGTCATGGGAGACACACGTGTCTCTGCTGAAGAGAGGTGACATACCGGGAGCTGAAAGTATAGAGCGGGTGCTGTTGCTGGACCATAGAGGCATTTGCCCTGAACTGTGACAGTGGGGAGCACTGGAGCTCTGCTATTCTACAGCTTTCACTGGAATGTGCTGGATCCCTTCACTGTGGATCTGAGATCACACACAGGAGCTTGGGGGTCTACACTGCAATAAAGCTGGAATGTTTGGGGTGCTCTCCTGAATGGACTTTCATTCTTGAACAGCTGGTACTCCTCCCAGACAGGTGCAGATAGGAAGCAGGTACTCCTCCGCAGCAAAATCTCCTTCGACTAGTTATCCCGCTGCTGCCCAACAGGGAAAGAATCTGGTAGTGAGGTTTCCAGCAGCTCACCCAGAGCAACTATGGCTCCAGGGCTGCCAGTGCTTCCTTTGCTAGCAATTGATGGGAAAGATGCTGCCTCAGGTGGGACTTTCATGCCTGTGTCAGATAGCTGGTTTTTTCTCAGTTCTGAATTTTTGTGTCACGGGCTCCAATAGGGCGGGATTTCCACCAGGGAACTAGTGCATAGGTGACTTGCAGTGGGGCAGAATATTGCTTTTTATGTCACTAACACAAAAGCCATGTACCACTAACAAACCAAGACAAGCAAGAGGTAACACTAGAGCAGGCCTTTAAATAATTATCAACTTTATGTACATACATTTTCACAAGTGTCCGTGAGGGATGGTGTATGCTTTACAGGTGAAAGTCACTCCCACCTCTCAAAGCTGGAGTCGTTAGCATACAAGTCTTGCACAAAGCCCAGGTGTCAGAATAACTGGGCTTTGTTTGGGGGAATTAAGGAAACTGTTGAGGACGGGGGCTGGGAGATTGGAATTCACACCACCAATCCACAGACAGGCTTGAGGGTTGCAATGTACTCTCTCAGTGTATTTCTCTGCAGATCTTATGTGGGGGCACCAGACAACTGGATCCAGGAAAGTACAACATTGGCTTCCACCCTTGCTTGCTTACAATTTGCCCCATTTTATTAGGAACTCCACTTTCACTTCCAAATTATCCTCAAACAGGCCTACCACAGGGAGTAAGTGGTGTGGAGGAGTTTACATAAATCTTCCACTCTGGGGTGAATTTAACCCCATGTACATGCTCCGCACATTTGTTTTTTAATTGATACTGTGGTGCATGCAGTACCACTATGGTATTATTAGAACTGCTCTGAGTCATGTGCAAATACTAAATACTAAGCCATATGGAGAATGTCCGCACGCACACGTGTATGTATGCAAATCCACACACACAAGTTCCAAGATAAATACTTCAGGAAAGAGCCTCATCTGTGGTCTGTGCTCTTTGTATTGCTCAGGTGACATAAGGTGGCCAGTTTCTAGGCTCAAATGGCTTCCATTCCCCTGGTGGAGAGGAATTCTCCACTGCCATATGTAACTAGCAGAACCATCTCCTGCACCAGACATCACGTACTAACAGAGAGGATTGATAGGGGGCATAGACGGAGTACAGGAGGCATGTGGTGGAGCTCTGTTATGCTATGCTGATCCTCGTCTCTTGTAGTGTCCCCACTGTTGCTCTATCTTCCACAGGAGCCAGGACAGGTGCATAGCAAGTTCCCAGACTGGGGAGTAGTGACTGGCTGTCTGATGGTCCCCAGTCCCCTGTACTGGGTGGAGATAGGATATGGGGGAGAATCAATCCCTTCACGTGTTTGTTTTTTTAATTTCCAGACTCCACTTGAACCTCATGCTAATTCACTGCAACATGGGCAGTAGCTATTTTTTATCAGTTTGGTAGGAGAGGGAGACCAGGGACCTCTCGAGATGACAATCTGTCAGAATTTAAATCAAGGAGGATCTCTCTTAGCAGCCACAAAGATTAAACAGACTAATGAATCAATGTTTTAGACCATTCACTCTTGGAAGCTTTCACTTAGGTCCCATCCCTGATGGTCAGGTCAGGAAAGGTTCTTTTCTGTCATATGGTAAGTTTCCCTATGTGGTAGCATGAGTTTCCTCCTTTGTGTAAGATCCAGAAACTTGACAGAGGCAGATGCCAATCCATATTAAGTGACATTTCCTATCTGACTCATAAAGTTTGCAAGATCATTTCACTAGCCAGTAATTTGTGGGCGAGATTGTGTTTGCACATTTAAGAAAAGCAGTTCTAGGGTTTGTTTTTTCCTTCTTTCCTTTTAATGGAGGTTTTATTCCTCTCAGCAGTGTGCTCGTAACCCCCCCCATGATGGTGTTTTCTGTCTTTAAAGCATTCCGACTGTATCTTTGATCTGTCCCTCTCCATAGTAACATTCACTTGATGTTAAAGTGTGTTTTAAGATTCTGTAACTTTACACACTTCAGGAAGGTTCTGGGTCTTAACTCACTTTTGCATCATTTCTCTAATCCTGACTCATTCACAATTTTGATTAAATTTGTTTTGAATATCTGAATAGCATTTCTGTTCTATTCTATTCAGGCTCATATATTCTGCCCATCTTTATGGTATGTTGCACACTGATATATCACACATGCAGGATTTTCAGACAGTCAGAAATGAGTTCTATGGGAGACAATTCTTGGATAGTATCCATGAACTTATGTGGATTTGGTTTGATATTGAAGTGTGTCATGATGATACATATCTAAATAAATAAAAATATTCATTGTTTTAAGTAAACAGACTGCTGCTGGTTTTCTTTTTTTTTTTAAACAGGAAAATCACTTTCTCCAGTATTTGTGAACTTCCCAGTTGCTTGAGTGCCAACATTTTGTCAGCAAATAGAACTTCAGACAGCAAGCACACTTCATTTGGGTCTACCAAAATGTTAGTGTCTGATCTTTGGCTCACTGAATGATAAGCCTTGTTGTCTTTGACTTGTTGCCGTTTAACAATGCAGATCTGTACCTAAGAGACCCAATGCATATTACCTGATGAAACAGTTCTGAGACATAGATAGGAAAATACATTTTCTATAATAATACATACTGCATAGGTGGTCACATATTAAAATCCTGATCTGAACATCCCCTATTTATGGGAAAGGGGAATGGAATCTGAATTCAGATTCCAGTTTTGTATCTGGCCCCTAATGCCAAAACCTGGATCTGAACACATCCAAACTTTGGAGCTGATTAAGGAAAGTGCTTAAGCATGTGGTTAACTATAAACCGCTTAAAGTTCCACTTTCCTGAATTGGAATGCTTTCCAGAATATATAACTTAGAGGGGCTTGAAAGCCAGATCCTAATTTTGCACCTTAAATGAAAATGGATAAGCAAAAATTAAACATTTTAAAAGTTAACTTTTCACAACATTATATCATTAATTTTTAAGGTGACTTTAATGCTCATGAAAGCTGTTAAGCTCTTCACTTGAGATTGAAGTCCTTTAATTAACAACAGAAGAGGAACTGAGTGCCTCACTACTGCATCTTCAACATGTTGCAGAGGGAACTGCAGTTAGGGTTAGAGAAAACTTCCCTGGCCCAGCTGTGATGGTAGTTTTGTGACAGGGACAGCTGAACTATAGTGAGATTGTGACTCATTTCACATAGGCCTCCAAGTAGCCAGCTGCAAAGAAAGATCTGAGTTAGAAATAGGGTTGGTCAGAAAACAGGTTTTTTCTACCTGATGTGGTAGAAAATGCTGAGTTGGTGGTGAAATATTTGGCTGAAAATTGAAAAATTTCAGCCAAAAACTGAAAAAAATAAAACGATTCAGATTGGCACCAGTGTGCTTCTTGGAAGTTTTAGTTCAGATGCTTCATGCTCTCAATACGCCTCCAACAGCCAGACTCTATGACCAGACTACAATGCCCCAATTTCTTCCTTCTTGGGAGGGGAAAGGGTGCATCATGGGAGATCTAGTAAAATGTTATTTACTATTTTACTTATTTACTATAATTTAGTAAAATGATATTCTAAAGCTATACTAATTAATTGAAGTACCCCTCAGAGAAAAGCTAATGTAAATGGAAAGGATATTTGAGAAGTAATAACACAAAAAAGGAGAAATAATTATTGGAGAAGAATGAGAAACAACAACAACAGAGCATAAGAAATAGGAAAACTTAAATTAAACTTTTGGATACTGTTTGCTAACAGAGAGGTCAGTTAGATAATGAAATAATTTGCCAAGACAGGTCAGAGAACTATCATCAAGATAGGTGATCGAAAATTAATTTAACGTGAAGAAGTGTACTACCCCTTTTAGGGTCAGCCTGAGCTCACAAACAGAACATTTTGGGTGAAATTAAGGACTCCCTACTGTCCCTTAGTGACCTATTTAACCAGAAAGAGAAACTGAACCTGGGGGAGGAGCCTAGAAGCAGAGCATCCTGCAAGGGATGGTGATCTCTTGCCTTCCCTCCCGCTCCAGAAGGCTAGCTTGACCAGATACAGACACTTGGTTTTGGCGTTTTAGCTTGGAAGACTGAACCTGGGTCCTGCGGGAAGGGCCTTTGATCTGTTATTCCATGTGCTGCTTCTCTGGGGCTTCATTAAAAGAACTGTTCTTTTAATTAGTTTGTTTTGGCTTCGGATTGCCTTGATCTGTGCAAGCTGATTGGTTGATACCCAGTTGGGAGGAAGGGAATGGGGCTCACTTGCAGTGCCACATTGGATCAAAACGGGAAGTAAAGAGTGTCCCACCTCTTTATTTTAAATGTGGGCTAAATTCTGCCCTTTCTGACATACCTTGACCAATCCCACTGGTTTTCCTCATCATTACCTAAGATGTACATTGTGAATTAAGTGTAGAAGACAGTCCAATACTAGTGTAGGAAGATGGACTAGATCAGGGGTCGGCAACCTTTACTATCAAAAGAGCCATAGTCTGGAGCCGCAAAACATAGCTTACCGCGGCTGAAGAGCCGCATGTGGCTCCGGAGCCGCGGGTTGCCGACCCCTGGACTAGATGATTCTTTATTATTCTGTACCACACCTTGTCAACATTATTTTGGTGTCAATATGAAATTGGTCAATGGGGTTATATTTTAAATATGTATGTGCATTATGTTTTATCTAACACGAAACCAAATTCAGACCCAAGTGCTGTACCGATTTACATGTTATCCAATCCTATTGAAACACAAAACTCAGGGAGTGATGGATATGACTAGGAGGTCCATGCCCTTCGCACAGATCCTCTGGACCACAGCCCCCATGCAGCTGATGTGGATACTGTCGGTTATGGCTACTCCTCCTGTCCATGATCCCTAGCAGTGGCTCCTACATGGCAGTGCAGCTGGCCTTCACCCCATTTCTAGGTTTTGAGGAGGATCCTGGTTCTCTTTCTAACCTCCATTCCTAAGGCTTTGCTTGAGGCTGGAAGATCTCATTCAGAATTACTGTATATAAAGCTGCAACGTACTCCCAAAAATGTCACATCACCGCAAGGGAAAGTACTAGATTGCTTCAAAGCCTGCTAGTCATGGGATAATAATTACAGGCTGAGATCCTGGCCCTGTGAAGTTAATGGGCGCATAGTGTGGGCAGGGAATTGTGTGGTGTGGATAAACCTGGTCAGGAGGAAGAGAGACGTGGGTCATCACCCAGGAGGTAATGGCTGGGAAGCTGGAAGCCTAGAGTCAGTGCCCTTGCTGGGCCAGAGGGGGGGAATACAAGTGCAATTGTCCTGAACTGTGACAATCAGAAACAAGTATGGGACAGGTATAAACAGCAAGGCGGTAGAGAAACTGCAGGTGATTCCGGAATGCAAAGCTAGGATTGGAGAATGGAAATGAAGCAAAGAGAAAAGCAGACTGAGTTTAATAAAAATCTCCTAGGAGCAGTTGTGCTGGATTTATGGCGGCTCTGTCACAGGAAACCAGCTGGAGCCAGGGGTGCATGGGGGCTGTCTGCAAGAGCCCAGCTGGGGAGGCAGTGTTGCTGCCACCTCCCCCGCCATGCTCTGTGACCCAGTGCGGCTGGCGGTGTGAGAAGCGGCTAGTCCTGCCTCTTCTGCTCCCACGGACGGGGCCAAGCGTGGTGGGGAACAGGCATAGCGGGAGAAGGACAGAGACCCTTTCCCTACTTGCCATGGCAGGCCAAGCATAAATGATGCTGAGCAGGGGCAGGGCCTTTGGGCAGAGCGTAGGCAGAGCCACGGTCCAGGCGCCGGGCCCCTTCTGAGTGTGGGCCTGGGACCATGGTACCACTGACACCATTGTAAATCCAGCCATGCCTAGTTCCAGCACCTATGGCTAGAGCATACCATTGTATTTGGCCTCTAATAGTTGTAGCTTCCCAAAGGAAGTAGAGGAAGGAGTAACGCCTGTCATCATAGTATCTAAGACACCTTTGCTATGACCCTGGTGTCAAACCACAACCATTTAGGATGCACACCAATATACAAAAGGGCTCTCAACCATCTACCTCTTCAGGATTCCATTTGATTTTTGAGTTGTTTGTAACATTCTTTCTTCATGTCATCCTCTTTTCCTTATGCTTCTCTTATCCCTCAGCATTCATATGAATTCAGCTGAATATGAGAGGGCTGTCATTACTAGGGGAATTCTTTACTGAAGGAGTGGGCACTTCATTTTTGTAGATTTCTTAGATTTCAAGGCCAGAAGGAACCATTATGATCATCTAGTTTCACCTGTTATATAACAGACCACAAAACTTCCCCCAAAATAATTCCTAGAGCATAATGTTTAGAAAAACATCCAATCTTGATTTAAAATTGGTCAGTTATGGAAAATCTGCCACAATCCAGAAGTTGTTTCAATGGTTAATTACTCTCACTGTTAAAAATTTGCACCTTACTTCCACTCTGAACTTGTCAGTCTTCAACTTCCAGCCATTGGATTGTGTTATACCTAATGCTAGATTGAAGAGCCCATTATTAAAAATTTGTTTCCCAAGTAGGTACTTACAGACTGTAATCAAATCACCCCTTATGCTATACTAATAGATGGAGCAACTTAAGTCATATCTACAAAGTATGTTTTCTAATCCTCTTATTCTCATTTTTGTGGCTCTTACCTGAACCGTCTCCAATTTATCAACATCCTTCTTAAATTGTGGACACCAAAGTTGGAAACAGCATTCCAGTAATGGTCACATCAATGCCAAATACAGGGACAAAATAACCTCTCTACTCTTAATAGAGATTCCCATTTTGCATCCAAGGATTGCATTAGCCATTTTGGTCATAGCATAGCACTGGGAGCTCATGTGCACCTGATTATCCATAACTCCAAATCTTTTGCAGAATCACTGTTTCCCAGGATAGAGTCCCCCATCCTGTGAGTTTGGCCAATATATTTTTTCCTGAGGTGTAAATATTTAGCCATATTACAACACATATTGTTTGTTTGTGCCTAGTTTATGAAACAATCCAGATCGCTCTGTATCAGTGACTCATTGTTTCCCACTCCTTCCATTTTTGTGTCATCTGCTAATTTTATCAGTGATGATGTTATAGAATCATAGACTATTAAAATTGGAAGGGATCTCAGGAGGTCATCTAGTCCAACCCCCTACATAAAGCAGGGCTACCCTCAGCTAAATCATCCCGGCGAGGGTTTTGTCAAGCCACAGCTTAAAAACCTCTAAAGATGGAGAGGCCACCACCTACCTAGGTAACCCATTCCAATGCTTCACCACCTCCCCAGTGAAAAACTTTTTCCTAATGTCCAACCTAGACCTCCCTCACTGCAACTTGAGACCGTTGCTCTTTGTTCTGTCATCTGCCATCACTGAAAACAGCCTAGATCCATCCTCCCTGGAACCCCCTTTCAGGTAGTTAAAGGCTGCTATCAAATCCCCCCTCATTCTTCTCTTCTGAAGACTAAACAGGCCTAGTTCTTTCAGCCTCTCCTCATAAGTCTTGTGCTCCAGCCCCCTAATCATTTTTGTTGCCCTCCACTGGACTCTCTCCAACTTTTCCACATCCTGGACTGGACACAATACTCCAAATGCGGCCTCACCAATGCTGAATAGAGGAGAATAATCACTTCCCACGATCTGCAGGCAATGCTCTTACTAATGCAGCCCAATATGCCATTAGCCTTCTTGGCAACCAGGGCACACTGCTGACACATATCCAGTTTCTTATCCACTGTAATGCCCAGATCCTTTTCTGCAGAACTACTGCCTAGCTCGTCGGTCCCCAGTCTGTAGCTGTGCATGGGATTCTTCCGTCCTAAGTGCAGGACTCTGCACTTGTCCTTGTTGAACCTCATCAGATTTCTTTTGGCCCAATCCTCCAATTTGTTTAGGTCCTTCTGTATCCTATCCCTCCCTTCCAGGTATCCCAGGGTATCTACCACTCTCCCTAGCTTAGTGTCATCTGCAAACTTGCTGAGGGTGCAATCTACCCCCTCTTCCAGATCATTAATGAAGATGTTGAACAAAACCGGCCCCAGGACCGACCCCTGGGGCACTCCACTTGTGACTGGCTGCCAGCTAGACTCATAGACTCATAGACTAATAGGTCAGAAGGGACCAATATGATCA